>JASDQU010100777.1:84196-95967 GCA_032191745.1 Picea mariana
TACTCAAAAAACAAATAAAAATTGTTTTTACAGACTTAGCTACAGAATCGTTTGATTCTGTAGCTGGTCTAAGATAGTAAACATGACCAGATATACAATCAAATCGAATCCAATCATCTAATAATAATCAATAAATCACTAATGATTAAATCCAACCAAATCAAACAAAATACAACCGGGACAAAGTAGAGATACTCTGTTTTCCCAATTGGCATAAAATCGCATCACATCTTAACAAGACTGTTCCATGAATGACAAACCAAATCACATGAAATACAAACCATCATTATCAATAAGCATGAGATTCATATCATTGCCAATATAGAAATCATTTACGATTTCACGCATCACTGTATCCATAGAATCCAACCACAGTTCTCATTCGTTGTGTTTCAAATAATTCACGAGTAAATTCGTAACTGTAATTGACTAATTATAATCACAACAGCAGATTGATATCGTTCAATTAAAAGAACGATGTATGAATTGCTTTCAATGTAATCGGATCATCTCCACAAATATCGACTCAACAACCTTCATATTAGATCATTCCATAGTCGACAAACAGGGTTTAGACAGAGTCAACAAACCAGACATATGACTAAATTTAATTATAAACACAAATCAAAAGATTTGATACAATCAATCCATCCCTGTAATCTTAATCGAATAACACATTTGTTATTGTCAGAATACAATTCGCATCGTAACAGCTATTATTGTTATCCATTCGAAATTGATTATGTAACAAATGATATTCGAATTGGTCCCAACATAGAAAATACAATTAGCATAGTTAACCAATTTACTCATCGTGTCGCGCAAGATATAATCAAATCGAACAGAGATATCGTTTGTATTTCAAGAATAGAAAAGATATCAAATAACAACATATTCAAATCAAATTATGGTCAATCTAACTAAATCTAACCATAAACAATCCATAAATCGATAATCAAAACTTATGCATGACAGAGCAAGTCAACCATGTAAATAGAGCTTATGATCACGCTGTATAAAATAGGGAAAGTTATACCATTACAGTTGCTGAAGCTATGTCAATTTCGAATTGACAATTGCAGTAGAAGACTCGACATTTTTGAACAGGATTGACCCAGCAGTTCGTTGATTTTTATCATTGGGCTGCACCTTTGCACTCTGACCAGTGAGCTTTGCCACTTGGTTTTCCAAATCATGAATTTTGGATTGCAGTTTTGGAATGTCCAAATAGTATCTTTCTAACCACAGTCCACACTGATCGCAAGGTGAAGCAACCTTTTGAGAAAAAGGGGGGTTTGATGATTCCCCAAGGGTTTCATAAGGTGGATTAATACCAGGAAAGTCAGGGTTATCCCGCAGGCAGGGAGGTAAATTCTCAATGAAATCATAAGGAGGTTCATCACAGAAGCCCTCTTCGGCTAGAAAACGTTCAATGCTAGAATCAGAGTCCTCGATGACCACGATAGGCTCTGTTTTGGCAGGAGGCTTAGATTTACTTCTCTCCATGCGAGAGATCATCCTTGCATTCTTCTTGTTTCTAGCAGCAGTCTTCGCTCTAGCCTTTGAGGTTGTAGGCTTAGCAACTTTATTCTCAGCCATAGGTGAATTCAAAGGTGAGTCGGGTTTGGGTTCGGGTAGCAAAACACTGTAGGGTACAAGGGTAGGCTTACTCTCGGTTACCATAGGCTTATCGACCTGTGGAGGATTTGATTCCTCGAAGCCATTACGGTTGAGAAAATCGTGTCAGGAATCATGATGTAACCCCAATTCATAAACAACAATCAATTTAGTCAACCCAACATGGAAGAGGCTAGTATCAACCTGACTTCTCTTGTATCTCTTAGCCATTTTGAATAAACTTCGGTGCAGATAGTGCGGCATACTAATCTTGAAACCCATAAATACCATTAACAAACGTAGATGAAACAAGAAAACAAACCCGTACCTGCCTTCACAAGTAACGAATTGCTTGATAATCATCAAGAGATCATACCAGTGGGGTTTCAGCATCTTCGCAGGTAAACCTTTGTTGCACGAATTCACTGTCCGAGACCGGAATAACAATGTCCACGGGACATCCTTTACTTTGTAACTTTTGGACCATTTTTTTCCATTGACAGGCAGGCTAGTTGCCAAGCTGAGAGATTGTTCAGTGATTTCAAGCTGGACATCTCCAACTTTGGCTCGGCAGCCATCGAATGACAGTGCAAATTGCCGAGCCACAGAGATGCTAAAACCATCGAACTTCCTTATAAACAAAAGCCATCCGAATTCTTCAAGGTCGCTATATGCACCATTGAATGTCAACAGTGCTTGGCATTTGTTATGTTTGGCCCTCACAACAGGAGCCATAACCTCTGTACATGGTAGGGTTCACACTGTATGAACAATGCACAGAGTGGAAACGGTAGGGTTTCAATACCTTGAATGCTCGACGAGACCGGAAACAACTCTATGCGTGCGAAGGTGGTGGGATTACCATCGCTACGCATTGCATTAATGACCTGTACAGAGCTGTTAAAACCATAATCATTTAAAACAAACGTATCGACCAGCAAAATAGGTGAATCACCATTTCTACGTGCCATTCATCTGAGTCAGAGCCAGCACTTCATGTGATAATTATGCGCCAAGTGTTAAGTTTAATCAAACACAGTACCCAACATTAACTATCGATCTACTGTGCCAATTCCATCGTGTCAATCAATCGTTCAACCACAAGGTTTAATGCTAATACATAGCTTGGGATTATGAAACATTCAACATATTATCTACTTTGCAAATAATATCCCAAGCATCGATTTGTAAAGTCCGATATGATTAACCCATGCGCCTTCAAACTATTGCTATTAGGCCTTATAAAATTGCCAATGTATTCGTTTCATATTGAAATGTTTGCATTCTAATCTTTTGAGAACATTAGGATCCAAAACTCTTCATATAATAACTGAGTGAAAGTCCACAATAAGGATAAAAGCAATAACACCAAATCCATTACAATTTTCATAAGATCAGAACAAAACCAATAAATTTTATGCCCAAAGGTTTAGCAATCAAACATATCCAAATCAAGACATAAACTCGAGAAAACCTTTAGTAGTCATGTGGTAAACCGGTAGTCAAGTGTCTTTCAGCAAATCAACCAAAAGAACGATGACAATTTAAGCAACGAAAGAGGTGTTTTCACACTTGCAGTTGTGAAAACTGAATCAAAATTGAATTGTAATTGTCGCAAAAATAAGACGAATGTCTAGAAGCACAATGCGACAATGACTTGTCGTAATACCACAAGGGGTGTAGGCAGCTTTTTGAGAGCAATCAAAAAAAATTTGGGTTGGCTGCCAACAAGTTGTCATCAAATTTCATTCCCACATGTCAAAAATACTTCAAGGTATGAAGAAGGAATGGCCATAATACTAAATGAAAATTATATACATGCTTCCTAGAATATAACATCCTTCAATTGTACTTGTTTGTCATCAACTCTGTCTGAATCAATGGTAAAAACTACTTGAACATGATACAAAAACACTTTGGAAGAAGTTTGAACAAACATGGTTTGGTCGGTCTCAACAAATCCAAGTCAATTCAACCAGAAACAATTGATTTAACAAGAAAACATCCATTGGGTTCACATATCAACAACTTCAAGTATTCTGCCTCTAAGGGATCAATAAGTAGCAACAATATTTTTTATCAGAAATTCCAGTTGATGAACAACCCAGTCGAAACTCTAGTCGATTGTCATGTCAAGTTGATCCTCAGTTGACCACTTCTAAGGAAATCATCAGTAAGTGAGAGAAGTGTTGCACAACTATACAATCAATGATACATAATGATATGAAGTCCTCAAACATCTGGTTAAATGATTCCATGACCATCCATCAATCCAACCACAATCTATCCTGGTAGTTGACACTAGTCCACAATTTTGACTTTCATGTCTCTTCTAAAAATATCTGAAAGCATAATTTCCATTCCTTCGATTTTTATGGTGAGGATGATGATAGGGAACATATTTTTGTATTGGATGATTAGAGGAAGTAGGTTCAGGGTCATGTTCACTTTCACGAGTAGAAAACCTGACATATCAACAACAATGTCATTTGTAACAACATACTCAAATGTTGGCATGTGAGGAGCATGTATCTCATCAATCTGTTTGACATAATCGACAATGGTTTGTTCTTCTAGAAAACCATTCTGAATTACTCCTACAATAAATAGAACTTGCTTGGTTGTAGCAAGGTTAGGTGTAGGTATAGAGGCAAGAACATCATCATATCCAAGATCAATCTTAATGAATGGATACCTTTTACAATTGATGATATCATCTAAGATTTTGGTACTCTTTTCAGAGTTCAAGCTTCTATTCAACTGAGAAGTTGAATTTTCCAAATCCTTTCTTAAGGAACAATCTCAGATTCTGGCTCTTCACAATTTTCTTCTTTTTTTATTTAGTTGGATTCTCACCACTTCTTTTGTCCTTATTTCCTCTTATAATTGAACTTTTATGCTTATGCCAATATTTTTTTATTCTTCAAGGCTTTGTGAAATTTTGGCTTTTGAATCATTATTCTCTTCTTCATATTTTTGCAGTTGCTCCTTTTGTTTCAAATTCATTTTCCTTAGCTTCTTTATTTCGCTTAAGGCATATATGAGTTCTTCTTCAAGATCCACTTCTCCATCTGTTTCAACGTTTTACTCTTCTTTTGAATCCATCATTTTTTCCCTTTGTCTTCATCAATATTTGTTTCGATTGCCATACACAGAGTTTCTTCTCTATCACTATCATAACTACTTTCACTTCTTTCTTTAGAGAGTCACTAACCCATTTTGAGTAGAGGTTCTTCTTCTACTTATAAGAGTTCTTTTTCTTTTTGTGCTTGTCCTATTTATGGCATTTTTTATGTTGATGATGCTTTCTCTTTACGTTATAGTCTTCTTCATTATCACTATTTTCATTTTTATCATATGGACACTTAGCAGAAAAATGTCTTACTTTTCCACAGTTAAAGAATTTAAAGGGAAACTTATCTTTGTATTTTCCAGATCCCTTTTTGGGTTTTCTCAAAAAAAATTCTTCCTCTGCATTTGATTCATAGCATGAACAATTGCTTGATTTATTCTCTTTGTTCTTCATCTTCTTTGAGGATTTGAAAAATTCTTCCCTTTTTGATGTTTTTTCATGTTCAGTCCTCATTTCATATGCAATGGGGACCCCATGCAATTCATTTGTTGTCAATTTATCCATATCCTTTATTTCCTCAATGGCAGAAATTTTGGCATCAAATATTAAGGGGAGTGACCTCAACACCTTTTTCACAATCATTGGTTTTGTAATTATTTCACCAAGTCCTCTAATGGCATTGACAATTTTGTCCACATAGAGGAGATAGGCTGCAACATTTTCTTCTTCTTTCATCTTTAGCCTCTCGAACTGTCTTCTATGAGTTTTGGAGCTTAGCCTTCTTGACCTTGTCATAACCTTCATGGATGTTTTCAAGTTTGTCCCAAATTTCTTTTGTTGATTTGCAATGCATTACTTTGACAAACTCTGATTCTGAAAGTCCACACAAGATAGCGTTCATGACTTTTGCATCATTTTCACTAGTCTTTTTCCCAACCATATCTATTGGTGGAGTTTTTGGGGTTGTATAACCGGTCACGATCAATTGAAAAATATCAAAACCAAGGGCCATTAGATATGTTTTCATCCTTATAATCTAGAAGGCATAGTTTGCTCCATCAAAAAACATATCCATGTTTGTAGAGAACCCTTCCTGACCAACCATGTGTGCTCCCGAGATCTACCTTCTAGTGGTTAGACTGTTTCTAAGGGAACCTTCTTTGATACCAATTATTAAGCACACACTTATAATGAGGGGGAGTGAATTAGTATAATGCTATATTTTTCTTTTTAACATTCATAAACCATAATGAAGCAATCACATCAATGTAACAACAAGAAGACACAATATTTAATGTGGAAACCCTTTCCGGAGAAAACCACAAAAACTTCTTTTTATAAATTTGTAGGAAAAAACCTACGGTTACAAATGTTTGTAGGCACCAACATACTAGAGACACCAATCCCCACTAATTTTTGTAGAAACTGACCTATAGGATACACCGATCCTCTCTGATGTTTGTAGGCATAGAATTACATGAGACATCAATCCAATCTACTATTTGTAGGCACCAACCTACATGAGACACCAATCCCCTTTTTTATTTATAGGCACTGGCCTATAGGAGACACCGATCCCCTCTGTTGTTTGTAGACACTGACCTACATGAGACACTGATTCCAATAATTTTTTGTTATGTAGGAACCAACCTACTTACAAGTTTGCATTTCCTTCACTGGTCTACTTGTTGCTTCTGTCTTTACTAAATCTACTCTTCCCTCATTACTTATGCTTTCACCAGATCTGCTCTGCACTCACTACTTATACTTTCGCCAGATCAACTTGGAAATCACTCCTTCTAAGTTTGTCAAATCTACTCGACGCTCTCTCCTTCTACTTTTGATCTACCTTCACTAGATATTCTTGCTTCTACTTCTTTCTTAGATCCACCTTTACCAGTTTTACTTGCTAGAATGCCAAATTTATTTGCTAGAACACCATATCTGATCTTCACTAATATTTAATCATCGCCCCTTGAATGATATTCAATCGTCATTCCTCAAATGGTATGCATATAAATATTACATTTTCATCCACACACACACTATTTCTCATAATCCTCTTCTCCATTTATACTTTTACCATAAGCTTTACATGAAAAATCATGTTCATTTGAAAAGACATGACTTTTATTAAATAAATAATTAAATTTCCCCCTTTTTTATTTTTAATTCACTTTTTAACATACCATGGGTAAAATACCACCACGGGTTTGAAATCCATGTGCAAATACCATGTGCACTTTTAATCCACTTTTACTTTTAACTTTTAAATCCACTTTCATGTTTACTTCAATTTTACTTTTACCTTTCTTTTAATCCACTTTCATGTTTACTCTGCTTCTACATAACTTCATTTCTCATCCAATTTCACTTAACTTTATTTCTAATCCACTTTCGCTTTTGTATTTATTAAAGTCACATTTATATCCTTTGACATCATAGACAATAATTTATTCAACATGGTTTCCAAAATTTATTGGAAACAATGTTGTTACTTCGGAAGAACATATTGATGCGATTGGTGTGGCCATGGAAGATAACAATATAGAACATGAATATGTCACAATGAAGCTACTAGCTACATCTCTTGATGAAGATGCTAAAAAGTGGTTCAAAGGATTTCCCGACAATCACTTGCAATCTTATGAAGTTTTAACAAAGTTGTTCAAAGGTAGATGGACAACAAAGAAAGACAATGGAATGCTATTGATGCAATTCAATCAAATAAAAAATAAAGAGAACCAAACCATGAAGGTGTTCAATGATATATTTGAAAACTTGCACAGTTAGATCTTGAAGGACTTATGTTAGGATATTTAGACACTTAGGAGTTAGTAAAATCTACTTGGTCTATTGTGTCGTTAGGTAAAAGTGTGTTTTCTAGTGTGTTTCTTTAGTATGAATTAGTATGCATTTGTAGTTAGGAAATCCGACGGTCACGATATGTTTCCGAAATAGAGTTATCTGACGGTTCATACTCTCCTCGATCTTAAAGGCCATTGATCCGTGGCTTAACACCCGATTGGTCCATGATCTCTATTTAAAGAGCATGGAGGGTCATTTATTGATGATCGATTGTGAGAAAATCTCTTGTAAAATATCTCTGTAATCTTTTTCTTTGCATTAATAAACTGCTCCAAGTGGCTGCGTTGGCTAGGGCCGTGGATGTTTCCCCATAGGGGTTTTACCACGTGAAAACATTGGTGTGTTGATCTTTGATATGGTTATGTGAGTGGTTACTGAAGATGTTTGTCCTCTGTTGGAATACCTGTGTTGTTGAACATGGTATCAGAGCCTGTTTGAAGACCCGCTCCTGTTGTAGATCAAGATCGTGAAGCTGAGTTGCGTCATCTCCACTTTTTGTCATTTCCATACATTTTTGGGCTGAGAGGGCTGTTCCATTGTGTCTATAGTGCTTGTTTTAGTTAGGAACACTTTTTGTTTCACTCGAAAAGGTTTTCGTTTTCCCAATATACGACCATTACAGTCAGATCCGGAGGTATAAAGATTGAATACACATTTTTTTGAATTTTTGCAGAGTAGTATTTTGGTTTTATTTCGGTTTTGTTTTATTTATTTCTGGGTTTCTACTCTTTTAGATCTGCGTATGCTCTTTGCCCCATGCCCTGTGCGATCTTCAAAAATCAGAAATAGATAGGAAAAGGTGCATCTTCCGGGTAAGCTAACTGAGATCTAACCCTTGTTGTCATCGAGAAGCGAAATTTTTTTCTTGTGTGAAAAGATTTTTTTTTTAGCAAGCTCTCCAAGGCCGTCTTCAACAACAACAACAACCCCAATCCTCCTTCTGAATATTACAATATGTTTTTCTAGATCATTTGGTTAAAAGTTGCCTTATTAAGTAAGAGGTATTGAGTTCAAGTCTCTCTTTTGTTACCTTTTTTGAAAAAGTTCATGCTAAAATTGTAAAGTGCATTTCACTTCAAGTATAAAAGTGCATCACTATAAGTAGCTTTAATATTTTGTTTTAGAGTTATTTATTTTGCATGCAACTTTTCTGTTATAAATTAACTTCATTGTAAAAGTGATCCCCACTTCTCTTTATAAAAGTGGGTCACTTCATAAAGCAACTTACACAATCACGTGGTCATTTGGTTACCGATTGTGCCTTTTTTAAAAAGGGCATAACTCTAACATCGGAAGTCCGTTTTCAGTGCCGTTTTTTTAAAACCGCATAAATTTTTGAGCTCTTTCCATCCAAATCATCAGTTTTAGTTTTTAAAACTACATTATCTGCATATTTAATATGGATTCTACAAGTACTGTCTTGCTTACCACCAACAACTACTTCCAATGGAAATCTCATATGGAAGATTTATTAAGAAGTAAAGGCTTGTATCAAATTACATTGGGAAAGGAAAAATAACCCATTGATGCTGAAAAGAAAGCCAAGTGGGATAATAGGAATTTCCATCTCTCTTGACTTAAGGTACCACCTTCAAGATATTGATGACCCAAAGAAGCTTGAGACACGATTAAATCTGTGTTTGGTAAACTCAATATTATTTGAGCACAACAGTTAGAAAATCAAATACTGACCTTGAGTCCAAATGATTTTTCTTTCCTTGGAGACTATCTATCTAGGTTTAAAACACTCAAAATTTTATGTGAATAATGTAAGATAAAGATGGAGGAAGAGTGTTTCATCTATCTTATTCTTTCTAAGCTAGGTAGTGCATATTATGTGTTTGTATCTACCTTTTATGCCATGAGAGAGGCTCTAGGGGAAGAAGCTTATGAAAAACCTAGTCTTGAGTCCTTTTGTGCTTCTTTGATTCGAGAGGAAGATAAGCTTGTACAATTTGGAGTGATCAACACTGCAGGTCCCTCCAACAAAGATTTAGTTGCCCAACAGAAAGATAAACCCAAGTATCTCAAGAAGCAACATCCTTGCTACAACAACAAACAATATAAGGGTCCCAAACCTGCTCAAACAACTTCAGCTCCTACTGGTGATCTGAAAATGATAAAAGGCTTGTATTCTTGAAAATATTTGCAAGTTTTAATTCAAGTGTTCTTATGCAAAAGGATCAATTTGCAAACACAATTTTTTTATAGAAATTACACATTCAAGATGCAGATAATAAGCAGCAAATAACAGTGAACAGTGAACAGTAAACACATAACACAACAAATGATAAAGGAGTTCACCCCTCTCTTGGGCTACATCTCTTGGTCCAGCTTCCAATGGATCTTTTATATTATTTGCTCAAAGTGCTAAAATATGTGCTTTACAATGCTCAAAATTCCAAATAGATGTCTCCAATGGCTTCATAACATCCAAAAACCCCTAGTTGGGCTTTTTCGACACCTGATTTGGCCAAAAATTGAAGATAGGCTTCCTGGAAGTTCCCCTTCAAACTTGTTGTCTATGGATCGCCAAAATGCACCTGTGTGTCCAACCTAGCCCGTGCGCTCATTTTCGTGCTAAAACCTAGCACCGGGCACATAACCAAAAATTGTGTAAACTGTAGGATGGTTAGGGAACCTAGCCCCTAACCGCCAAACCATTGGACATATGGGTCATGTGACTGCACCCGCACAATAAAAGGGCCAAGTTTTAAAACTTATGGTAACGCGCCAAGTGTCCAAGCGCGCGGGGTTTGAATGCGCATGCGCGGTGGTGGTTATATGGTGGTTATATGTGACTGGGGGCCATGGCTTAGCCCTGGCCCAGACCACACCCCAAATCAAAACAAAATGCAATTCAGATAAATTTTAAACCATATATATGTTAAGAAACAGTGGTGGGCGCGCTGGTTGGGCGACCCTTCCCAAAGCTCTTCTCCTGCCCAGAGGTCGTGGGGTCGAGTCCTGTCGACTACACAAATTTTATCCAAAGCCCAGGTGACACGTGGCGGCCCTTGCTTGGGCCACGTGTCACCAATCCATTCACCACAAATATGACACGTGTCAATAAATGATTCAACCATCCAACTGCCAACTGTCTGCCACTCAACCCTGCCATGTCAGTGTATGACCCTGCCACATCATCGTACAACCCTGCCACATCAACAATCGTACGGACTGTACAGTCAGCAAATTTTTTTTGCCTGTTTGACAATTTGAACAGAACGCGATATCTCACTCATCTGACGTCCACTTGAACCTGTTTGAGTTGCGTTGGGTTCATGACGAGAAGACCTATGCACCCATTCGATTTGAAGCGATTCCGAGCGCTTTGAATTTTGAGCAAAATTTGATCCCTTGGATCACACCTCCCCATTGGAAAGCTTTTGGACCTCCAAAAGTCTATTTTCATTCTATCTGAAGATGAGGGTATAGTTCCCTCACCTTTCCAACCTCAATCCACTTGTCTTTGCTTGGATTTGTGCCTTTAAGACCAATTCGAAGATATTCCACATTTCCTCATTTTGAAGTTCTCATTCGCCTGTCAAGGATTGTGTCTTCATGCAATTCTGTAAGATATTCTGGGGAGAAATCATCTATAGAAGGAATCCAAACATGTTCTTCTTGATCATCAATCAAAGGGGGCTCATACAATTTCAAATTCTCAACATTAACAACTACATACATTTGCATATAAGGAGGCAAATCCAAACGGAAGGCATTGTTACCAATCTTGTCAAGAATCTTGAAAGGACCATATCTAATTGGTTTTAGTTTTTTACCTTCTCCTTTAAGCCTCTCTTTACTAATGTAAATCCAAACTTCATCTCNTGCGCGGTGGTGGTTATATGGTGGTTATATGTGACTGGGGGCCATGGCTTAGCCCTGGCCCGGACCACACCCCAAATCAAAACAAAATGCAATTCAGATAAATTTTAAACCATATATATGTTAAGAAACAGTGGTGGGCGCGCTGGTTGGGCGACCCTTCCCAAAGCTCTTCCCCTGCCCAGAGGTCGTGGGGTCGAGTCCTGTCGACTACACAAATTTTATCCAAAGCCCAGGTGACACGTGGCGGCCCTTGCTTGGGCCACGTTTCACCAATCCATTCACCACAAATATGCCACGTGTCAATAAATGATTCAACCATCCAACTGCCAACTGTCTGCCACTCAACCCTGCCATGTCAGTGTATGACCCTGCCACATCA
>JASDQU010100777.1:123000-160573 GCA_032191745.1 Picea mariana
AAGCAGCCAGGCCTCCACTTCCTCCCCCTTCTTTATTTCACCGTTGAAAGAGGGTGGTTTGGCCTTCTTGAATTCTTCGAGATTATGACTTTTGGAATGATTTTTCTTCTTCTGTTTTCTTTGGGAATAATAACTAGTTCTGCTACTAGAAGATCCCTCCGAGTCGCTAGTTTCCTTTCTAGAGGAATCGTCTGACGCTTGTCCCTTATCTCTGGGGTGGATCTTTCTCGAGGTGCTCTTCCCAGTGTGGCCACTTAAAAGACCACGTTTCTGTATTTCAGGTGGACTTTGACTTTTCTTTGTCTGTCTTTGGTCCTCGTGATTGGTGTCAGGTCCATGCTGCAATTGTCTTTGTATGTAGAATAAATTCTGCAGCAAGACTGCATTAATTTTCGTTTGCTTCTCTTTCTCTTTTATCAACCTCTCGTTGTCGGCCTTGCAGCTCTGTAGTTTGACCCTGAGGCTTCTCACAGTCTCAGCTAGATCTGGAGAGGTCTCTGCCGCCCTCCTTTCGTCAGACTCTTCGTCTCTATTATGGGAGCCATCCCCCACTTCGTGGTGCATCACCATTCTATGCGTCTACAGTTCCCCGCGGTTGATAGTCTGCTTGTGTGCAGGAAAAACACTTGTTGTTAGTCAATATTTATATTCATTTATAACCACATAATTCATATTTTTCAAATGTATACACACAATAGGAATTTTCATTCTTAACTTCGACTTTTGATAAAGGGGGTTAAGATAGAGGGTTACTCCTTTTAAGAGAACTTCAAATGGAGTTTCTGCGCAACTCGTTCATGATCCCAAGCAGGCCAAGTGTTGTAACCATGCTCTGATACCAATTTGTCACACACCTACTATGACAACCTAGATTTTTTGTCTTTTTCTTCGAGGGACAGAATCCCCGAATTTCTATGGGGCCTAGCGTAGACCATCCCTTCCCTTATCCTCCTCCAAGCGACTACAACCTGGCCTTAGCGCAAGCACCTCTCACAACTCGCGAGTTGTAGAGTCGAGGCTCTTGACTCCTTTTTCCCCAAACCCCGATACCTGAGATGCAATATGGGTATGGCTCCCTCCTCACTAGTTCCTGCTACATATAACTGTAGGCTAGGCTAAACACTAGCACTACTTGCAACTCTTGACTTCGCTAGTTGGAGTGTTGAGCCCTCGTGCTCCTCCTTTGCGAATCCTCGATACGCGAGAGGTCAACGTTACATGGACTCTGCCAAGCGACGCGTACACGCCACTTTTCTCCTCCACTGTACTCTGCTTACGAGCTGTGTCCCTGCCGCCCGTTGCACGAGACCTCGACTCTCGGCCAGGGATGATTTTAGGGGCTAAATTTTGCTCATGGGCTAATTTTCCATGGTTTTTCCAAAAATGAGATTCGCTATTTTAAAAATGATTCGCCCAAATTCTAAAGGATAAAATTATTTTACCTTACAAATCGTCAAAATTTTATAAAAACTATATAGAATACTTAGAAATTTGAATACTTTTACAAAAATATCACCAAACATTTATAGTTGACATATGAAGGATTACCAAGGTTTTTACATTTTAAAATAAATTTCCATCCTTAAAATCATCCCTACTCTCGGCGTTTTGTGACCTTAGCGATCAAGGTGCAAGTTCTTCATCTTGTGAAACCCTGAGCCACGATAAGTCAACAATGGGTTGACTCTTTCCCAGGCGACATGTGTCCACCACCTGTCACCCGCTCCCACCTTTCTCTGGGCGCTTGTTGTTACGCCACCTGTCAACCACACGGTCCCCACGTAATGGATGTGCCACGTGTTCGCACGAGCCCTCGGTGCTCGGAACTTCGCGACTTCTACAGTTGAAAGGAAGTTCTTTCAACCTTTGAACCCTCTATACACAATACCATGCGGAGGTTCTAATCCAACGGTTCTCCTGTGGCTTGGATCTAATGAACACGATCATGTTACGATTTCACGAATCGTGAGTTTATGCAGTCCTACCCTTGACCACTCTAAGTCGCGAGTCAGCGAAATGCTACTCGACTGCCACACGTCCTATGCCGATGGACGGTTCCAAATACTTTAGGACATTCAGGACGTTGTTGAGTCCATTCTCCTACCTATGCAAAGGTTAAGATCGACCGTCAATAGAGCTCTGACAGATCCTTGGATCTACGGTCCTGGATCCCATCGCTACTTGCAAAGGCTGAGAGGGTCGAGGTGTTAATGCCTGCGCTCCTCCTCTAGATCCATCGGTCTTGACAGATATGGGGTATTTTTGAAAGGATTTCGATCGTTCGTCTACCAAACGATGGGGTATTCTCTTTCGATCATTGGACTCGCTATCCTTTCTGAGCTTGAATCACGAAATTCAACCTCTCGGAGCTTCAAAATCTCACGACTTCGATACCTTAGAGAGCTACTCTTTCTTGCATAAGGTTTCCAGACCCGGATCGCATGAACCTTCAGACGGTTCTTGGGCAATTGTCCCTGATCCTAGTCGAGTTTCTGGGTAAAGGTTCGGTACGGTTCCAAGGTTTATGGGGTAATTCCCGGGGAAGAGTACTCGCGAGGAGCCTTCCTAGAATATTACGAGAATCAAGCAAACAAGACGATTCTCGGTGGAGCGAACTCATGCCCTAGAATTAATCATTTGTACAGAAACCAACTATGGCATGTAAGTATACACATGCATCCATTATTTCCAGTATAAAACACTAGGAAATCATTCCACACAAATCATTAAGGGCATATAAACATGAGCATGTATTCATGATAATCAATTCGAAATACAAGGCATAAAACACTTATCAGATCCACTAGGCATGATGCAACTGTTGAGAGAGGTGCTCGTTTCCACCCAACCGTAGGCTCAGTGACTCCAAACAGATTTACCACTAGCCACCCCCGAGCTAGACCATGATGCTTTGAGATTCAGTCTCCTACTTCCAGCTCAACGAAAGTCAAGGACGAAGGTTACTCTCCTTCTCCTGATACAGAAAAATAATCCAGGAAGAAGGTTACTCTCCTTCTCCTATGTTCAGAACTCCCTGTGTTTCCAGAGTTTCTCCAGTTCTCTTCCACGATCCTTGTCGCACACGCTCTCTCTCTTCCCTTTACCACACCTCCTCTCTTGTCTTTTCTCTGCAAGATTGTGTGTGGCACGAATTTCCCCATCCGTGGTCAAGTCTGGGACCTTTTACGGATGGGCGGTTCACCCCCATCCCCTCATTAAATCTTGAGGAGCCTCCCCACCTACCAATCTAACAGAAAATCCATTCCAGGGTTAGAGGGTTGTTTTGGTCTTTGAGCAAGTAAAAACCAGTATGGTACTGGCTCGATGGAAGTTAACGCAACCATTCCAGGTCCCTTCCACCACCTCTCATTAGCCATCGTGGTCTCTTTTAGCACATCCCCCTCCCAGCAATCCTGCAACACATATTCATAACATAATTTACATTCATTGACCTTTTATACAAAGGTACATCAAATCAAACATTCACATCTTTGAGTTTGCTATAGTTCTTGGCCAATATAGTTATTTTTACAGACTAGGGGAAACAGGGTGTTACAAACTCCTCCAATATGGTCGAAGGAGTTCTATGAAAATTCATCGATTGTGTTTCCCACAAACTACAATTTGGAGTCTCTGAGCTCAACTCCTCCGATGTGCTATCAGAACACTTGGAGTTAACTCCTCTGATTCGCATCGGAGGAGGTTTCATCAACTTTGTGGATACCATATCGGAGTCTATTCAACCAACCCTCCTCAACTTTTTTTGGAATCTTTGGAACAAATTCTCTTGAACCACATCAGAGGTTTCAACACTAACTTGTCCGATATACATCGTGACACTTGTTAGCAACTCCTTTCATTTCCATCGGAGGAGTTAACCTCAAAACCTACGATTTCATCTTATGAGCATAGTTTTCACCCTTTCCTCCTCAAACCTTCTCCAAGCTGCTCAAACATGTCTGCCATCATTTTATCATCCTCAAATGACGACTCCATACCTAGTGATGGCCCCAATGGATTTTCTACTAGTTCAAAATTCTTAGGATGCATTCAACTTCGTATAATTTGTGATTTTAATCTATGCACTAAGCATAACTTTTTTCTTACAAGTCAAAATATGTCCCCACGAAAGAAGACAACAAGTAAGGTACTTGGGACCAAGGCCTCTAGTAGTGGCCAGGCAACGAAAGGTGAGCCAAAAGTAGTTGGAGACACGTACGATGACACATTAGGACTCCTAGAAAATGACGGGGAAACGATGAAGTGGGGAGAATTATACCACATGTTCAAGAAGTCTAATTTCTTCGTTGAAGATGAAGAACTAGATGAACTTCAAGTGCTCAAAAAATCAAGAAGTATGGCATTTTCAGAGTAGCAGCACACCCGACAATATTCTCGTGCGTAGATGCCATCAATTGGATCCTGAAAAATATAGATGTGAAGGATAGATAATTATGCAATGATAGAAAGGATCCCATAACCTCTTATAGGCCTGAATATTTTTCAAAGTGCTATCACATCAAAAAGGGAAGTAAGAAGATGGATAGCAAGCTCCTTAGTGAGTTTGAATACACTCCCAAGGATCTATTTTCCAAATGGTACAGGACTGACAGAAAGTTCAAATACAGACCCAAAGGAGGATACCCCACAAGCTTCCTAAGAAGGCCTTATCAATACCTGGTATCCATGTTGTGTCGATTGTATGGGGAGCTAGATGCATCCCAATTCTCTCTATCGTATATGCCCCTGATATACTACTGCATGGATGAAGGGATGCAATTCAATTGGGATGATATCCTATCTGAAAATATAACGGTGGATATCTCTGCCGTCAAAGGAGCCCATCCTGGAACATTTCCAAGTTTTCAGAAGTCGTCATACCTCATGGAAATTATGTGCATAGCTCATCAATACCCTAGGATGGGGTGGAAATGACAACCATCAGACCCAGTCATCCATGTAAAAAAAAAACTGCCAAAATGAACCAGTTGGAATAGGTGGGAGGCCACCGAAATCCATCTGGATCAATCTCCCCCCCTTAGGAATAAATGGTCTCCATTGTGTTGATTTCTCAGATCAGATGAAGAAATTTATGTTGAATTTGGCACCGGGTGAGCCACTTGCCTTGGTGTAGGAGCTGTCTCGCTTTGACAACTCGATAAAGTTGGATCCTTTGATGTCGGGTGCCCTTGATCTGTGTGTCCACAATCTGATCACTGGATGTATGTTGCATGCAGTCATGGTTGAGATCTATAGGTGTCAACTTCTCTGTTATCTCTGAGGTGTCCAATAATGGTGGGAAATATGGCCGAAGGAGAGCCAAGTTGAAGACTGGGTGCATGCCAAGGAAAGGGGGAATGTTGAGGGAAAAAGAATTGTCACCCACAACCTTGGTGATGGTGTATGTCCCATATCGGAGTGGAAAAGATTATGATGGGGCCCTGTAAGGCATTCTTTCTACAAGTGCAACCAAACTTTGTCGCCCACTTGAAACTTATGTGGCACTCGGTGTTGATCATGGCATTGCTTGTACTTAGCATTGGACTTTTATAAAATATCATGAACCTATTGGAGGATGTGCTAGATCCGCTTAATGAACCGGGTGGCTTTGTCAGCTTCTGGTGGAGCAGGGGATGATTCAATCGAGGTGTTCACCAGGGGTAGTGCAACATCCATGGGGCCCAATGGTTGGAATCCCAACCCCACCTGAAAGGGGTTGTGGCCAGTTGAGCTATGCAGGGCTCGGTTGTAGCTATGTTGGACATAGGGAAGACTCTCATCCCATGTGCGGGGGTGCTTGGAACTATACATGTGCATGATATGTATGATCATCTGATTGACAACCTCAGTTTGTCCATCTGTCTGGGGGTGGAAGGCAGTGGATTTGACGAGCTTGGTATCCAACAGTTACTAGAGGCTCGACCAAAATGTGTTTAGGAACCGATTGTCCCGATCCGAGACAATGGTTTGTGGGATCCCAAAGTGTACCTAGACACATTCAAAGAATAACTTGGCAATGAACTCTACGGTGATGTTCTTCTTGTAGGCGACCAAAATTGCCATCTTGGAAAAGTGATCAACAACCACAAAAACACAGTCATTTCCCCTCTTGGTAGACGAGAGGCTCGATATGTAGTCCATTGAGATGGATTCCCATGACTTTTCAGGAGTAGGAATATTGATGTACAAGCCTCGTTTCTTAGTGGTAATTTTGGCAATAGTGCAGGCGGTGCAAGACCTGATATACTTGCCGACATCCTGTCAAAGTTTCAACCAGTAGAAATGTTTCTGCAACACTACCATTGTCTTTTCGATGCCAAAGTGTCTTGCCACTCGACCGTAGTGAGCTTCCCAAATTAGCTTCACGTGCTCGCTTGATGGAACACATAGATGGGCCAGACAACACATCAGCCCATCCTGAAGATGGAAATTAGTGACCACTGAGTTTTCTCCCAACGTTTGGTAGGTGGTGGAGAAGTCAGGGTATGTCTCATAGAGGTGGGGCCATCTAGAGGTCTCATGGTTGTAAGAGTCTAGCATCGTGATGAGTTCCATGATTGGAGGTCGGCTGAGGAAATCAACAACTCGGTTGGTACTTCCTGTTTTATACTTGATGTTGAGGTGGAACTGATGTAAGTATGTGGACCACTTCTGATGGCAGTCATTCTGCAATTTTCCTTGGGTCTACATGCACTGTAGTGGCTTGTGATTAGTGTGGATGTCTGTCTCCTTCCCCAGAATGTAATGTCTCCACTAGTGGCAGGCTTGCACAATGGAGTACATTTCTTTGTTTTAAGTAGGGTACTTATGGACAACATTTGAAGTGTTTCACTATGATACTCCACAGGGTGGCCGTGTTGAGTGAGAATGAAGCCCACATCATAGTCTAAAGCATCTTTCTCGATCTCAAAGGGATGTTGCAGGTCCAGTAATGAAAGTACCGGGGATGAGCACAAACACTGCTTCAACTCATTGAAGGCTTGTTGTTGGGACATGACCCACACAAAGTTTTCCTTACCCCCACCCTTGGTTACTTGGTTGAGGGCCCATGTGATATGAGAGAATACCAACACAAACCTGTGATAGAAATTGGCGAGGCCCAAGAAGCTCCAAAGCCCAATGAGTGTGGTTGGAGATGGCTAGTCACGGATGACTTGGATATTGGCTGGATCCACATGCACACGATGCTGATCAACGATGTAGCCTAAGTAATGGACCCTGTCCATGTCGAAGGAGCATTTTTCCAAGTTTGCATATAGTTTGTGTTGCGGTAGGGTGTGCAAAACATGTTGAATATGTTGCAAGTGTTCTGCCCAAGTCTTGATGTAGATGAGGATGTCATCCAGATACACCACTACAAAAGTACTGGTGAAAGGTCACAGGATATCATCCATAATCCTCATCAAATTTGTTGGAGCATTTCTCAAACCAAAGGGCATGACCAACCATTTAAAAAGACCTTGTTTTGACTTGAAGGCGGTCTTCCATACATCTATCTGCTCTATTGGGACCTGGTGGTATCTAGACTTCAGATCAATCTTACTGAAGTATTTGGCCCTTGTGAGTTGATCAAGGAGGTCATTGATTCAGGGAATCGGGTACCGATTTTGGACTGTGATTTTATTCAAGGCTCGGTAATCAATGCAGAGTCGCCATGTCCTGTCTTTCTTCTGCACCAGTATGATTAGGCTCCCACAAGGCGATGAGATAGGATGAATGTGCCCCTTGTGGAGAAGTTCTTTGATCTTCCTCTTGATCTCCTCATTTTCTAACATAGAGAGATGGTAGACCAGCCCATTGGGTAGCGGTGCGCCTAGGGTCGGATCGATGGGATGCTTGACCTGGTAGTGCAGAGGTACCCCGGTAGGAGAGGAGGAGATATCTGAGTATTATTCCACAACCTTATCCACTTGATTATGTTGTGTGGAGAGATTGGCCGCGGAGGCCCTGGATGTGGCTATGATCTTTCGCATACTATGAGAGCGAATCACAAATAAGACAAATTTCTCGGCTGAGAGATGACCTTCCTGCATTGCTTGACAAAGATCAAGGAAATAACACTAGGAGGGACTGCCTCGGGTATCCTGTGCAATTTCTTGTTCAAAGTAATAATAACACTACAACGCTTGGACTCATATACATGATGACGTTTCCATAAATAAGGTTGGCCCAAAAGAACATTACAAACTTCGAGAGGAGCAACATCACATAATACCTCGTCTTTGAAGGGCTTGATGTCATACGACAATCAACACTATTGGCTGACACGAAGATCACTTCTTTGGCAAAGCCATCCAATGGTGTAGGGTTGTGGGTGCAGCGTTGTCAACAGGGCCAACCACTTGACGACCTTTGCTGAGATGAGGTTCTTCTGGCTACCACTATCAACGAAAATGTGCTCTCCTTCTTCTGGCTTGTCTGGTTCACCAGGATGGAGTTTGGTGGTAACAACGGTGGCACTGGGTTCTGCGTCAATGATTTGTCTTCCCCTTTATGGTTCTGACTTAGAGTCAGAACCCTCATCTGATTCAGAGGCTTTCACTTTGGCCACCAGCGACTGCTTTGAGCAACAATCAACATGTTATGCCAAGAGCTCTTATGGAAGTCACACCGATTCCTGGTATCCTTCTTTTCTTGTGGATTGGGATGGTTGTCTTGATACTGTCCATGTTTTCTCTATCCTTTGTTATGTAGGTTGGGGCTGCCCTTTTCTGGTTTTTGCTGCGAGGGGTTCCCACGCCCAAATTGTCGTGTCTTTTGTTTGAGCTTCTGCTTGATTTTGACGGCATATCGATAGGTCGCGCCCAAGGATGAGATGTCCAAAAATTCCATTTTGGTCTGGATGTATCTATGTAGAGCACCACAATACTTGAGCACCAAATGTCACTCTGAATCTTTGATACCCATCTTGGTGCGTAGGGTATGGAAGATATTTGTGAAATATGGCACTGCTTGGTCTCTTTCTTGCCGTGGTGTGGTCCATTTAGTATACAAGTCGTCATAACTTCTGACAGGGTAGTATTGTTCCTTAATAGAATCCCTGAAGGATTCCCAGGTGATCGTGACTGTGAATAATGAGGGTTCCTCTATTTCCTTTTGATCACAGAAAGTTTACCACCAATCTTTGACATGGGGAACCACTTTGAGGAGTGCAAAAGTAATTTTTTCTCTATTTGAAAAGTTATGGATAGAAAAATACTCTTCTAGTAGATTCAACCACTTGTCTACAACATCTGCATCTATCTGACCTTCAAATATAGGAATATCGAAGTTGATTTGTACCTTGAAGGGGGCGGTGCCTTTGCTTGAGGAAGATGTGTCACCTGTTGGTAGTCGTCGAAGGTTTTGCATGAAACTATCCATCATCTCGTTCCTCTTTTGCATGAGGACTTACTCAAGCAAAATTTTGAAAGGATCTCCTGTCCCATCATCTTTCTTTTCTCTTGCCATGAGAGGTCATTTTGGCGTGCAAGAGATTTTTTCCTTAAGAGAAACAAGCTTGAGACCCAATTATTTGTACCCTAATCTCGTTGGGGACATGCATTAAGATGACAAGGAGAAGACCACTTTGATACCACCGATCCATATTTTATGAGAAAAATGAAATGAATACAAATTATTAAAATATGATTAGTACAAAATAACAAATATACAATAAAACTAGTTTTCTATTCAATAAGGAAATAAAATGAAACTGTAAAATGCAACGAAAAACAAGCTTGCTAGAATGGTGGCGGATTATCTTTGAGAAGAGATGTGACAACTGCACTCATTCTCAATAAGATCATTACAATGAGGCTTTGAAGGAATTTTTACAGTAAACAGGAATCTCAAAAACCCTAGACATCCAAAAACCTAACCCCAGGAGATGAAGCGCCAAAAGTCTTATGGGCCTCATTTGGGTAAGTTCGTACATCAACTTCCTGGGGTCGTAACTTTTGCATACGAACTCCATTTTAGGCACATGATAGCCCGTTGTAAAGGTATATCCGAGGACTACACATTTTCTATAATAAACCAAAGGGAAGTTTTGACTATGGCGATCCCTAAAAACATTGTTTAGGGCCTTATAACAACCCTGCACGCCAGGGACCCGAAAACTAGGAAAAACAAATTTTCCAAACTCGAAAACTGCCAAAATGAACCAGTTGGAATAGGTGGGAGGCCAACGACATCCATCTGGATCAGCTCTGTCTAAACCAAATGTGATTATACGGGTGTTTGCAGGATCTACTGCCCCTAATTGTGAAAGTAATGCCTTTCGTTGGGAAGGGCATGTTTGAAGGACTTCCATAACTAACATGGAAACAGGTGATTGAGCAAGATCGTCAATAAGACTGTAACTATGGGATACCCTAGCATGAGGTTTATGCACATTCCTACGCAAGGGCGCACGAGGCATATGTGCAATGGCTTCAGTGTTAGGATGAGGGATCTTCAATGGTTGTCTTGTTGGTGGTTGGGGAGAATCCAAAGTGGTAGGTAATGGATCAGAGGATGTACCATATTGGCAACTGCAAGTTTTTAAGAGGATTTCCTCTTCAGTAGTGAGGAGGATACTGCAATCGGTGGTGTTCCCTGGGTTGGTGATCTAGGGGATAAAAAATGATTAAAAATTAAAGTGCTTGGAATTATTTGAAAACAGATTCATTGCGTAGATCCCGTCCTCACGATCCCAACTCAACTTGAACGGGCTCAAACAGAGTTTGTATGAGAGAGATATCATGTTCGGTCTATTTTCCAAAACAAGCAAAATGCTGATTGTGCAGTCTGTGCAGGCCACGTGGCAGTTGACCGTATAGTCCGTACGACCGTATAAATGATGTGGCAAGGTGACTTGGCAGATGGTGATGTGGCAGGATGACCATGTAGGGGTAAGACGCGGACCAACCAGTGGTCGACATGTGTCAGTTTGATGGATGAATGAACGAATGCCACATGACCCAACCAAGGGATACCACGTGGCACCCCCTTTGTTGGCTAAAATTTTGTTTAGACTCCACTGGGATCGAAGTTGCGACCTCCGGGCATTGGCAAAGACTGGCATAGGTCGGGCCACCAACCCGCCTAATGGTAGTTCTTAATGTCTATGTATGAAACTAATATTTAAAGTTGAATAAGACTTCAATCCGATGAGAAAAAGGGTCGGGGCCTAGCCCCAGCCCATGGACACAAGCCTTACCACGTGACCTTAAGCGTGGAGAACCAATGGTAAGCCAATGGGTGCATGTGTTAGGTCGGCGCCAGGCCACATGGGGATCATGCGATCGGGATCTCCACTGGACAAGGCGCTAACCTCCCTAACGGTGCGACAATTTCACCCAATTTGTGAAATGGGGCATGGTGTTGGGTTTAGGCACGAGAAACACATAGCATCCAAGTTCATTCACATAGAGGTACGTTTTGGTGAGAAGGTACAACAAGTTATTGGGAAAAGCTTCTAGGAGGTGTATTTTTTTCATTTTTTGGCCAAACCAGGTGAAGGAAGAGCCCAACTAGGGGTTTTTGGACATTCTGGAGCCATTGGAGACATCGATTTTGCATTCTGAGCATTGTAAATTGCTGATTTTAACACTTTGAGCATTAATGAAAATGATCCATTGGAAGCTAGACCAGGAGATGTAGCCCAAGAGAGAGGTGAACTCCTTTATCATTTTGTTTTGTTATGTGCTTATTTTGATGGTTGTTTATGTCTATTTATGATGTTCATTTTAAATAAAATACTCATTAAGTTTATGTTCTTGCAACTTGATCCAATTTCCCAAGACACAAACATTCTCCACTTGCAAAATTTTGTATACACAAACCTTTTTCATTTTCAGATCAATTTGGTATCAGAGAAAAGTTTTTTGAAGGTTTGATTGTTTGCAAGTGTTTTGTTTTATGATGCTTACAAGGTTGAATCTCACAAGAGGAGAAGGTCAACCTGTAAAGCCAAGTTCTTAACTTTCAAGAAGGAGAACCATACATTCACCTCAAGCTTCAAGGAGGCATTCACCAAGTATGGTTCATGAGGAGAGTCATGAAATTCCTACTTCAAAAGATGAAACTTTTAAAAAATCCTTTTATGATATGACATAAATGGTGAAAGTTTTATTTGAAGAAAGGAATGCAAGGTTGCAAGGTGAAAGATCAAATCCTCCAAGAGGTAAGGAAGATAGCGGTGATAAGACTCCAAAAGGGAATGGAGGAAATGGTGATACTCCACCTCCATTTTCCACTTCTTCTACCATTTCACAACCACCTCCAAATTCTCCAAAAGAACATGGTAAAATTCCTCCACAAACTCCTTTGCTTAAGCTTGATATTAAGTTTGAATTTACTATGTACAATGGAGAGGTAATGCTGAGAAATTGGATAACTGGATTCATCAAATTGAAGTGTATTGTAGGATACAAAGAATCCAAGATGATGAAACTAAGATTCAACTTGCTTCTCTTAGATTGGAAAGTGCAACACTCATTTGGTGGGAAGCCAAAACTCAAGAGGACATGAATAAACATGGTAAATTTTTATCCTCTTGGAATGATTTTATTGTTGCAATTAAAAGACAATTTTATCAATTAGCATACATGCAGAAAGCTAGCATGGATTGGAAAAATTTTAGGCAAGCTAAAGGGCAAAGTGTGTAAATCTACACTCAAGAATTTAGAAGAAGAGCTTTGATTTTGGGTATAGATTTATCTTCTCAAGAAACTTTACTCAAATACATTGGAGGATTGCATAGCTATTTGAGACACACAATTATCATGTTTAACCCTACAAATATAGATAAAGTTTGTGTACAAACAACTCATTTGGAAGCAAGAGGGAAGAATTCTCCTCAAGAGGGAAAAAATAAGCCATTTTTTAATGGAGACAAAGGAAATAGGAAATTCAAAGGAAATGGAAAAAATAATTCTTCAGTCAATAAAGAGGGAGAAAAACTCTCATGTAAACATTGTTGAAAAGATGGCCATGATGAAGACCATTGTTAGAAACTTCATCCTGAAATGAGACCCAAAAAGTTCAACAACAAAGAAAAACCAAAGACTGTTGCAACTACACAACATGATTTAGGATCTGATTCCGGTGATGAAACACAAATCATAGCCATGGGTTTTCAAGGTAAGGACTCTATTGCTAGTACTAGTTATTCAAGTAGTATCCTTAATGAAACTCAACATGAAAAAGAAAGAATAGAGTTTTTCCACATAAGGGTAATTTCAAAGCATACCAAGATAGATACTCTATTTGATACTGGATCTCAAGCAAAACTCATTTCTGAAGACACTGTCAAGAAATTGCATCTGGAAACTACTCCTCATCCTAAACCATATCCTCTAGGATGGATATGTGGCAATGCCAAATTGCATGTGATAATAAGATGTAAAATTAGATTTGCCATCACTGCAAACTTTATAGATGAGGTAGAACTTGATATTATTCCATTGGATATGTGTGGTATTGTGTTGGGAAGCCCATATTTATATGATAGGAGAGCCATCTTTCATCGTCATGAGGAAAAATATCATTTGTTTAAAAATGGAGTTGAGTACATTGTTAGAGAACATACAAAGAAGTTGAATTTGTCACTTGTAAATGTTGGACAAATGAAGATATTAGTCAATGCTAGTAAGAACTTTGTACTCTTGATGATCAAACCCAAAGACAATGTTGAAAAAGAAGCTTTTCAAGGTTGTGATGCAAAGTTAAAATATGATTTATATGAGGTTGTTAACCAATATGATGAGATGTTTCAAGAACCAAACAGATTTCATCCTAAAAGAGGTATCCAACATGAGATTCAATTGTAGCAAGATTTTCCTCTTCCAAACATTGGCATGTACAAGATGTCAGTCATGGAGAATGATTAAATTAAAAAACAAATCCAAGATTTGTTTGACAAAGGGGTTATAATGCCAAGCACATCGCCATGCAGGTCACCAATTGTTTTAGTACCAAAGAAAGATGGTACATGGCACATGTGTGTAGATTTCAGAGTCTTGAACAAGATTACGGTAAAGAATCGTTACCCTCTTCCTAGAATTGATGATTTGCTTGATCAATTGAAAGATGCTAAGTATTTTACTAATTTGGATTTGAGAAGTGGATATCATCAGATTAGGATTTCTGAAGGAGACACATGGAAGACAAATTTCAAAACAAAGTAAGGTTTGTTTGAATCGATGGTTATGCCATTTGGGCTTTGTAATGGTCCTGCAACTTTCATGAGAGTTATGAATGATGTTTTAAGGCATTTTCTTGATGATTGTGTAATTGTCTACTTGGATGACATATTGATATTTAGCAAATCTCATGAAGAGCATGTTAGGCATGTAAAACAATTTTAGATGTCCTGAAGAAAGAAAATTTGTTTTTAAAGATGTCTAAATGTGATTTTGGAAAGACCTCACTTGTTTACTTGGGACATATTGTTGGAGGAGGAGAAATGAAAATAGATCCTTCAAAGGTCAAAGCCATTTTGGATTGGCCCAATCCCAACAATGTAACATAGGTAAGAAGCTTTTTGGGAGAAACCCAATATTGGAGAAAGTTTATTGCTAACTTCTCTTCAATTGTAGTTCCATTACATGAAGTGAAAAGCATCAAACATGTTTTCCAATGGGGAGGCAATCAACAAAAAGCTTTTGATGCATTGAAGGAGAAAATTAGTTCAACTCCATTTCTTGCACTTCCTGATTTGAGACAACCATTTGAGATACAAACAAATGCAACTAATTATGCCATGGGAGAAGTCTTGTTGCAACATGGTAAGCCCATTTGCTTTCATTCTAAAAATTTTAATGGTGTTGTGATTAATTATCCTACATATGATAAAGAGTTGTATGCATTGGTACAAAGTGTGAAAAAACAAAAACATTATTTGTTGGGAAAAGAAACTATTATTCACACAGATCATCAACCATTGCAATACTTACAATCACAAACAAAGATACAACAAGCAAGACACTTTAGATGGATGGGTTTCCTACAAAAATTCCACTTGGTTATCAGGTATAAGAAAGGTGTTTATAACAAAGTTGTTGATATGCTTTCTAGGCCTATTGTTAGTGCTTCAGTTATTCTTAAGCATAATTCTACCATGCATGAGAGCTATGTTGAACAATATGCTTTAGATGCTGATTTTAAAGAGGCTTATGCAACTTTGTGTCATTCTAACCAAGTTGATGAATTGGATTACCATGTGCATGATAAGCTTTTGTATCATCTTGGAAATCTATGTATTTCAAAGGGTGAAAGATTCAACATCATAAGGGAAGCACATTCTTCTCTTATTGTTGGCCACTTTGGTGTAGGCAAGACAATGGCTAATATGCAAAGGTATTGCTATTAACCTAAAATGAATGAAAGTGTTTTAAGATATGTAAAGAGGATGTTCTTTATGTGCTACAATTAAGCCTAGCAACAGAAAGTTAGGATTGCATACTCCACTTCCGGTTCTTTCTCGTCCTTGGGAAAGCATTTCCATGGACTTTGTAGGAGGATTACCTATGTCTAAAAAGAATCATGATTATCTTTATGTTGTGGTTGACCGTTTTAGCAAAATGTGTATTTTGATGCCTTGTAAGATGCAAGTTACAACTGAACAAATGACACAAATGTTATTTCAACATGTATGGGTTTCCCAAATCCATCATTTCTGATCATGATTCTTAATTTATTGGGAACTTTTGGTCAAGCTTATGGGCACTCGTGGACACCAATTTGAAAAAGAGCATATCATTTCATCCACAAACCAATGGTCAAAAATAAGTCGTGAATAGAACGGTAGTACATATTCTTCGTGGTTATTGCAACAAACATCCTAAGCTTTGGGATGAGCACCTACACTACACTCAACATGCTTATAATCGGGCTAAGCATTAATCAACTCAAACATCTCCATTTGAGGCATGTTTTAGTTATTTACCAAAATATCCTTTATATTTTATCTTTGGGAAGGATATCACTATTGATGGTCATTATGACATTGATAGAGCAAAGAAGTTCATTAAACAAGTTCAATTGTTGCATCAAATGGTACAAGAACAGTTGGAAAAGAGCCAAGCCAAGTACAAGAAAAGACATGACAAACATCGTGTTGATCACAGTTTCCAAGTTGGAGACGAAGTTTGGTTTTACATTAGCAAAGAGAGGCTTAAAGAAAAAGGTAAAAAAATTAAACCAATTAGGTATGGACCTTTTAAGATTCTTGATAAGATTGGTAACAATGCCTTCCATTTGGATTTGCCTCCTTATATGCAAATGTATGCAATTTTTAATGTTAAGAATTTGAGATTGTATGAGCCTCCTTTGATTGATGATCAAGGACAATATGTTCATATTCCTTCCATAGATGACTTCTCACCAGAATATCTTTCAGAATTGCATGAGGATACAATCCTTGATAAAAAGATAAGAACTTCAAAACGAGGGAATGTGGAGTACCTTCGTGTTGGTATTAAAGGCACAAATCCAAGCTAAGCTAAATGGATTGAGGTTGGAAAGGTGAGGGAACTATACCCTCATATTCATATTGATTGAAAGTAGTCTTTTGGAGGTCCAAAATATTCCCAATGGGGAGGAGTGATCCAGGGGATCAAAAAATGCTCAAAAATCAAAGTGCCCAGAATTGCTCGAAATAGATTCATTGTGTAAATCTCATCCTCACGATCCCAAAACAACTTGAACAGGCTCAAACGAAGTTTGTATGAGAGAGATATCTCGTTCTGTTCATTTTCCCAAACAAGCAAAATGTTGATTGTACAGTCCATACAGGCCACGTGGCAGTTGACCGTACAATATGTACGATCATATAGATGACATGGCAAGGTGACTTGGCAGTTGACATGGCAGGTGGTGACGTGGCAGGCTAACCATGCAGGGGTAAGATGTGGACCAACCGATGGTCGACACTTTCCCGTTTGATGGAAAAATGAAAGAGTGTCACGTGGCACCCCCTTTGTTGGGTAAACTTTTGTTTGGACTCCACCAGGGTCGAACCCACGACCTCTAAGCATGGGAAAAGACTTGCATAGGTCGGACCACCAACCCACCTAATGGTAGTTCTTAACCTTTATGTATAAAACTAATATTTAAAGTTGAATAAGACTTCAATCTGTCAGGAAAAAGGGTTGGGGCCTAGCCCCATCCCATGGACACAGGCCTTACCACGTGACCTTAAGCGCGGAGAACCAACGGTAAGCCAGAGGGTGCAGGTGTTAGGTTGGTGCCAGGCCACATGGGGGTCATGCAACCGAGATCTCCACCGGACAAGGCGTGAACCTCCCTAACGGTGCGACAATTTCGCTCGATTTGCGGAACGACGCGTGGTGATGGGTTTAGGAATGGGAAACACACAAAGGCCAGGTTCAGTCACACAGAGGTGCATTTATGCGAGAAGGTACAACAAGTTATTTGGAAAAACTTCCAAGAAGTGTATTTTTCTCAATTTTTGGCTAAACCAGGTGTAGGAAGATCCCAACGAGGGTTTTTTGGAGATTTTGGGGCCATTGGAGCCATCTATTTTGCATTATGAGCATTGTAAAGAACTAATTTTAAAACTTTGAGCATATAATGAAAACGATCCATTGGAATTTGGACTAGGATATGTATCCCAAGAGAGGGGTGAACTCCTTTATCATTTTGTTGTGTTATGTGCTTATTTTAATGGTTGTTTATGTATGTTTATGTTTTCATTTTAAGTAAAGAAATCATTAAGTTTATGTGATTGAAACTTGATCCAATTACCCAAGACACATACATTCTCCACTTGCAAAATTTTTGTATACACAAACCTTTTTCATTTTTAGATCAGTGAGGTTGTTCAGGTGGGCAGAACCACCCTTGTGGGTATGGTAGTTGGACCCCCTATGGTTGAGTATGAATGACTCCTTGATGTGGGATAGGGTTTTGTAATACCACCGGTGGTGGTGGTGGTATATAAGTGGGAGTTCCTTGAGGTGGACCTTGAGGGTTGGGATCCCATTGAGGATTCATGGCTTCCTTCATCTGTTTATAGTCAACGATTTGAGGGCAATGGTGAGTGTAATGGCCATATTCACCACATAATGCGCAAGGGTAATTGGTTCAAAGATTTTTATTTTCCTCTTGTTGTGGTTCTCCTTTATTATTTCTGCCTTGGGAGTTTTGGTTGGGTTGGTGCTGGTTTCCCCCATCTTGGGGGTTTTGTTGAGGGGGATTCCCTCCTTGTCCCTAGTTCCTATTATTTCCTTTCTTTCGGCTATTGTTGGGTTGGTGAGGTGGATTGGCCATATTTAATTGTTTAAAAGATTGAACTTGTTGAAGAGGGGAAGGTTGGATGAAATTGACCCCCACCTAGTGTTGTCCATGTGGGGGTGCGATAGGTTGTGGTGGACCTGGGAAGGGATAGTATAGGTTACCTTGTGGGGGTCCATATGGGTTGTAGGAAGTGGAGGTGTATCCATTATTACTAGGTGGATAGGACATTGGTGGTGGAGGAATCAGTTGTGGGACATGGATTGGTTGGGGAAGGGATGCGGGTAGATGGGTACCCATGGGGGAAAGAGGAGGTGACATAAATGGTGGTGGTGGGGGGGTGGGGGAGGATAATATGTAGGTCCCCCATATGGTTGAAGGTATGGATTGGTTCCATATATGGGTATTGGTTGTGAATGTGGTTGAATATGAGCCATGGAGCCAATCAACCCATTAGCAATGTGTGATGTTCTAGGTTTGTCTTGACCGAAGGGAAAAGGATGAAGAGCATCTGGAAAGACTATGTATAGGTACCATGATTGGGAGTATATGAGGTCAAATTGTTGTTCTTTAGTGATGGCTTCATCTTCATTTTGGGGGAGGGTTGTGGACACATCTTTAGCAAGGGTAGGAATGAACGATCAAATCTAGCCTTTGTTGTGGGGTGGTGTCTGCTTTACAAAGGTTGCGACGTCTACACCATTCATGAATATGGTCTAAAATGTGAGTAGCGGTGTTTTGTTTGCATTCTGACAGGATTTTAGATCCATTATCATGATGAATGGGAAGTTGAAAAAATGACAGGAATTCTTTGGTTAATGATTCAAATGTTGAGTGGGCTCCATACTTCTCGTCCACGTACCATTTGGTTGTTGTACCAGTGAGGGTTCTTTGAAATAACCGTAGACAAATGGAATATTCCATTATTCTATTAGAAGAACACCACAAGTGGAAGGACATGACATGGTTGGCGAGGTCCTCTCTGACCTTTCCTTCAAACTTAGGGATGTCTAAAGGTAGTTTTGTGGGAATATTCGGCCAAGTGGGGTCTTCTAATATGTGATCATTTTTCAATTTAGTTAGATTAGGGATATTGAGTGAAGACAAAAAGGGCATGATAGTAGTGGGTCCTGCCATGTTATGGGAGGAAGTGGTTCCTTGGGAGCTTGTACTTTGTGAAAAAAATTGGGCTCTACCTCCTTGTGGTGGAGGGCTTGTTTGTGAGTTTCTTGGGATATTGGTTCCGAGCATAGTGGCTCCTAGTAATCCAGAGCCTAGTACCATGGTACTAACTGGTGTATGTGATGGTACTGCTGATGTCTCAGTGAAATTAGGAACACTGCCCAAAATTGGGGGTAAATTTCTCAAGCATTTAGAACAACGGGGATACTATGGTTCCCCTATAATTCTAGCCTAGAAGTGGGTGTGTGTAAATAGTGGTGAGGAATGATAGGACACACTTATTTCCAATTAATTTAAAAAATTTAGTCATAATATTTCATGTGCTTCAAGTGGTGAAAATCATACATCAAGAAAATGTAAAAAGTGGTTTGGGTTTTTTGTAACTCCTCGTGGGGGAATAAAAATAAAATAACTAGTGCATGTGCCCTATCCGATGTAATGTCCTTCCTCTCAAATAACATTGGACCTCAAAAAAATCTCTCGACAGTGGGGCAAGAACCCACTTGAGAAAAAATTAGTAAAGGGATGAAGAATCAGTTATAATGAGGGATGAAGGGGGCATATCACAGAAGTCCTAGCAATATTTCCCAACAAATGTTCAAAATATGACTAAGGTGCGATTGCAGCCCAAAACGTCACCTTGGGTAGATAAATCCTAAGTTTTGTCTACTAATCTACTTCCATCAAACATGACATTTAGATTTTCGACCTCATAAATATGTCATAGGATGGATTCTTTCCAAGGGTTGGGTGACCCAACGAGGCATGCAAAGAACAATTGGACCTCAACTTTCGACCCTTCACTGGTGTCTCCTTGCCTTATGGTATAGGAATGATTGAGTGAGAGGATTTTTGCACCCTAATTCCCAACTTTCTAAGTTTCAAATGAGAAATGGTGATGGAGAGTTATTTGGATCCCTATCCCCAAAATCGTAACTTAGACTACCAAATTCTTTTGTTTTCCTCCTATGGAGGTTAGAAAGTGGGTTTATTATGGTTGTTTTTAGAATTTGAAAGAGGGATGTGAAGTTTGGGTCATGGACCAACTTCATTATTTATGAAGGTGTGAAAAACGACCTTTTTCTAAACAAATGAATCCCATAAGAGTTTCAAGTCTCCAGCAAAAAGGTTTTTGAATGAGTGAGAGTGTGTTCAAGGAGTGGTGATGGTGAAACAAGTTTTTAATAAATTAAATTCAATATTTTCACATGGTGGACATCGTGTGGTCCTTTACTTATATTGTTTAGATAACTTACTAAATTTGTTCAAAATGACGCTCGCAAACGAAAGGAAATCCTAAGTTATCATGGTGGATATGATAATCCTTACTTGGACCCTTTATCTTCCTAAGGCATTTTGTAATCTAGAAAACTTGAAACTAGTCCTAGATTATGAGCATGTGGGAATGTGTGGGCCCTTACAACTTATTTAAACTCCTTAGGTGACTTACTATAAAAATTTGAAAACTATCCTAGAATTGTATGCATGTGGGAATAGGGGCCGTTACAACTCTTTTAAGATTAATTCTCAACAAGAAAGTTGAGAGGGTTAGCCTCTTTTTGAAAGCGATTTGATTTGCCAAGGGAGATGGAGACTTATCTAAGTAACCTCTTTTTCTGATTTCCAAGATCACACTAAGGTGTGAGGAAAAAGCATACTCCAAGATTGGCTTAGATGGTCTTCTAGTCCTGATTTAATGTGATGAATTTGTAAAATGAAAGTTTTGTTCTGAGATTCAAATGCAAAATACCTTTTAATTCATCCACGTGGAAACAAAGGAAATCAAAGATATTGTGGCTCTTTTTAATCTCCCTAATTATCTATGTGTGAAGTAGGGCTTATGTATGCAAGAATGAGATCTCAACCTACTTGTACTAGCTTTTACAAAGTGCTAAAATCAAATCTAAACTATTGAGTGGAAGTGGGAAACTCAATCCTTACAATTTTGCAAAATTAAGACAGGTGCACAAAAGAATAAAAAATAGTCACACACAGTGCGCATACCGCGTGGCTGGAGAGTTCTGACATAGTACAAAAGTGTGTAAACCGCACGTATTTTCATCCCAAACCCGTGTGCACATAGAGAAGTTGGCAGGACACAAATTTTGAAAAAATTCTCTTACTGTGGGGTGAAATCCTACTCTCAAAGGATGATATCAGGCCAGTTTTGACCCCTGCACATGAAAACAAGAAATAAATGTCTAACAACCTAATCGGGGAGAATTTTGATTCAAATCCTCAGTATGGTCGCCAATCTGTTGGGTTCCTTTTGTCACAAGGGTGAGAAAAAGAAGGTCCCTTAACTATCTAGTTAGGCTATCCAGAAATCACATCAGAGAGTTAGTTGGTTAGTGGCTCAACTAACATAAAGAAACAAGAAATAAAAAAACAATGAAATAAATCTAAACTAAGCAAGTAATTACTTGAAATGAATGCACAAAGAAAACACAAGAGAGATATACCAAGTAAACTGATCTTCAAATTGATACTCCTTGGAGAAATATGGAAACTTATGAGTCCCCTCTTCCTCCTTGGGAAGGCTCTTGAGTCCCCAAGTACAAATTCTTTTTTCTACTATCAATGGATAACAAAGCAAAATGGTGAAGAAAATAGTGATGGAATACTCAAGAGGAGAGAGTCCTAACACTTTCTATGGATGCCCAAATATTTCTAAGAGGAATATGGCTTCCCAAATCTAATAATGAGTAGCATAAAAATACTCAAATGCTTCTCCTTTTTTGCATACAATGGCCCTTTATTTATAGGAGGATGACAAACTTTTTCTTAACTAGTTTCAAATGTGAATGGGAGGCCCTTGGAGGTACTTCGCATCCTTTTCAGTGATACCGAGGAGAAATTTGGGGGCTATTTTGGGTATTGGGGATATCCCCTTCATCCCAAAAGTGGTTGAGGCCTGACCAAACTCATCAATGCATTGTTTCTACGTTTGTGGGGGTATTTTGACTGTCAGACGTGCACTCTGTGCACTGTGCGCATTGTACATCATTTTATCCCACATGAATGTGCGTGCGTTTCTTTTGCTAAATGTGCTCGGATTTCTAGAACCACTTTTACATAGTTTTATGATTGTCTTGCCAAACTCAGTGTAATCCTTCCATGGATATTGGTAGTATTTTGTGTTTTTGTTAATTGTTTCTTTATCCATTTTTTTTATTTGTGGTGAGCCATTTTTCAGTGATAACACATGCCTCTAATCCAATATGTCTTCCCCTAAGTCTTTAACCAACCTTCATCCCCCTAATGAACCTTTTGTTCCCTCTACATTATCATAACCTTCATTAGGTGATAGTGCCATCCACTAGTGGGTCCCATCTTTCATAGACAATCCATCTAGAGAATCCTATACAATGAATTCCTTAGGATTTTGACCACATAGCATAGTTGGGGCCCTCATCATTACTACCCTAAACCTTCATGAGTAATTCATTGCATTACGAGTTTGATTTTCTGCCCCCCTAGATGTTAATCCTTATATTTTACCACCCATGGCCTTGGTCTTCTCTCCTAGTTTTCTTCCTAGTGCACATCCTTTCAGTAATAAGGTTTTTTTGATGTTTTGGTAGCATCAAATAGGTACTTCCACATAGGCATGTGTTTTTCATGTGGAAGCTGTCGAAAATATTCTAGTCTTGAGTTTACTTTAGTTAGAAGGAATTAATTAAAGTAAAATTGTATTTATTAGTGAATTGAGTTATTTAAGGACATGCTTAGCATGCAACATGTAATATAAATCTTAAGTGGGTGTGAAAAGTAATATCAACCGTAGATCATTTTAAAGATTAGAAATATATTGTAACTCATGAATATAAAAGCAAGGCTAGGGTATAGGAGAAGTCACTTTTGATGAGAGATCAAAATCAGAGACTTTTGTTGAGGGAGTCGACACAATCAGGGTTGTTGATGAGAGTTAGAGGTCGAGAGACTTGGTGAGAGACAAAGGTAGGGGCTTCTATGAGATACACTTATGAGAGACTTGGTGAGAGACCAAGGTTGAGGATAGAAAATAAGTACTTTTACTAGTGTGAGGAGTGTAGAAGCAAATAAGGACTTTTTCTTACACTAGAGTTAGGAGATCTCACTGGTTGGGTGAAGAGAGTTCATCCAAGTATTGATGAGAGGGTTGGATAAAAAAGGACCTTGATTTAATATCTTGATAGGTGGAGAGGAATTTCATCTAGAGGTCATATAGGTCAAGGAGGAGAGAGAGCAGAAGTAACCATAGGTGGGTTTCAAAGGACAAAGACCAGAGGGAAGAGCAAAGTTGTATGAAGGTTGTCATACAAGATTCCTGTACATATCCATAGGTCTCATAGGAGACATACGTGGATATACGTAGGTCTGAGAAGGGAAAGGCACAAAAATTTGTGGTCTAGAGAAGGGAAATTCATGGATGCATTGGGAAATGTGTTGGTATAAGGTCGTATAGAAGCACATGGGTTTCTAAGTTTGTTTGCAGTGTATAATTCTCTCAGTGGGCCATTATCCCTGTTACAGGAGCCCTAATTTGACCTTAATAAAATAATCATTGGATTGGTTTTCCCTTCGGGGTTTTCCAGGGGTGGTTTACCCAAAAATCTTGGTGTTCTAATGTTCTTGATTTGGTTTCCTTGTTTATGCTTTTGCTGCATGTTTAGTTGATTACTCAATTGTGCTTTTAGTAGATAAAGTTATTTTATTTGAGCTAATTGTCAAGTGTTTAGTAGAGTGGTAAAAGATCAACATGGTATCAGAGCATACCAAGGGTTGAATCTGCTTGGGAAAATCGACAGGATCCACCCTCAAAGCCACAACAAAACACTAAAACTCCTCTTTATATAACACATAATTGCTTGGAGAAACAAGTCATTTTAGTTCCAAGTGGACAAACAAAGATAGAGAATGAGTCGACCAAGGAAACATATACAGTCAACCTGGATAGTTCAAACCAGAAAGAAGATCAAGTTGATTAGGGAAATGTTAACCCACCTTCATGTATGGTAACCAAGGAAGAGGTAGTGTAACACCCTATTTCCCCCAGTCTATAAAAATAACTATATTGGCCAAGAACTATGGCAAAATCAAAGAAGCGAATGTTTGATTTGACGAACCTTTTTATGAAAGGTCGATGAATGTAAATTATGTTATGAATATGTGTTGCATGGCTGTTGGGAGGGGGATGTGCTAAAAGAGACCATGATGGCTAATGAGAGGTGGTAGAAGGGACCTAGAATGGTTGTGTTAACTTCCACCGAGCTAGTACCGTACTAGTTTTACTTGCTCAAAGACCAAATCAACTCTCTGACCCTAGAATGGATTTACCGTCAGATTGGTAGGTGGGGAGGCTCCTCAAGAGTTAATGAGGATATGGGGGTGAACCGCCCATCTGTAACAGCTCCCAGACCTGACCGCGGATGGGGAAATTTGCGCCACACACAATCTTGTAGAGAAAAGGCAAGAGAGGAAGTGTGGTAAGGGGGAGAAGAGAGAACACACACGGCAGGGATCGCAGGGAAGAACTGGAGAAACTCTAAAAATACAGGGAGTTCCAAACATAGGAGAAGGATAGTAACCTTCGTCCTTGACTTCCATTGAGCTGGAAGTAGAAAATTGAACCTCAAGCATTGTGGTCTAGCTCAGGGGTGACTAGTGGTAAATCCGTTTGGAGTCACTGAGCCTACGGTTGGGTGGAAACGAGCACCCCTCTTAGTAGCCGTGTCACACCTGGTGTTTTCTGATAAGTGTTATGTCTTGTATTTTTGAATCGAATGCATGCTCATGTTTATACGCTCATAAATGGTTTCTGTATGGAAGTGTTTGCCTGTGTTTTGATTTGGAGACATGGGATACATGATTATACTTATATGACCATAATCAGTCTATGTATGGAATGAGTAGGTTCAGAATACGAGTTCGTTCCCTTGAGAATTGTCCTATCTACTTGGCTCACGCAATGTCTTGGTTTAATTTCCCAAAGGAACTTCTCTTGGGAAGCTTCCTCACACTCCAGAGTCAGAGTGAGTCCCTCTAAAGGACTACTATGATAGTAAACCCATGAGTTTAATTTACCCTCACCACCGAATTTATAGATCAGCGAATTAGGAAGAATTTTACTCAGGTCACCAAGCCTAGGGATAATTTACCCAAGAACCCTCTGAAACATCTGTTGGAGCTCTATTTCCTGTCAGCCTTAACCTTCGCATAGGCAGGAGGGTGGACTTGGCAATGTCTTGAAAGTTCTGGAGTATCCAGACCCGTTCATCGACATTTCGTCATTTCGACGTTTTGGCACCCAGGAAACCAAAGGGCAAGACCCTTCGGCGTTTCAAGTCATGAAGTCCTGGTATGTGAAACTCCAAATTAGCTTAGTGTGAATAGGTTTTGGAATTTCGGCATTTCGGCGTTTTGGCACCCAGGAAACCAAAGTGCAAGACCCTTCTTCATTGCAAGTCGTGAAGTCCCAGTATGCGAAACTCCGAATTAGCTTAGCGTGAATAGGTTTTGGCATTTCATCATTTCGGCGTTTTGGCACCTGGGAAACCAAAGGGCAAGACCCTTTGTCATTGCAAGTCACGAATTCCCGGTATGCGAAACTCCAAATTAGCTTAGTGTGAATTGGTTTCGACATTTCGACATTTCGGCACTCGGGAAACCAAAGGGCAAGACCCTTTGTCATCGCAAGTCGTGAAGTCCTGGTATGTGAAACTATGAACCAACTTAGTGTGAATAGGTTTCTGCATTTTGGTATTTCGGCACTCGGGAGATCAAAGGGGAAAAACCCTCATCTTCGCATGTCGCGAAATCTCGGTTCACGAAACTACGGGAGGATCTGGACTGTCCATCGGAGGAGACGCGTGGTGAGCAGTCTGAGTTTGGGGAAAGCTCTGAAACCCCAGAAGCCATTGGATCTCATAGGACAATAAGGGGGTTAAGGCTGAGTTTCCTTCAACGCCCTTAAGGTTAGGAGGGATAGTGACCGTCAGATCCAGATCAACAAGGTTCGTTGATCTCCTACATGAATTTCCATATTGGAATTTAGGGATTTCAGTGACAGGAGTTCTGGAGTCGTTGCATCGTGAACTCCCGGTTCATGAAACTCCGAAGAGATCTAGACTGTCAGATCTTGTACAAGAACTCGCATATCGGATTTTGGGTTTTAGGGTTCAAAGAGTCGAAATACTCAACTCTCTTGCATTTCAAACTCCCAGTTACCGAGATCCCGATACGGTCAAGACCGTTGGATCAGGGGGAGATTCATAGCCATCGATCTCAATGAAGGTACGATTTTGGGTTTCAGGGTTTGAAGAGTCGAAGGATTTGACTCTTAGGCATCACTGAGTCGTGAATTGCAAAAGACACCTCTTCGCTTGGCCCGGGGTCATAACCGATGATCACATGGAGGTGAAGCCTGCGCTTGGTGCTTGAGTTGTACACGACGAGTTTTCAATGAAAGAACCGGTGGATTGGTTTAGTGAATTTTTTGACAGGAATATCTAGCCTGTGCTAGGACCTCGTAGGAACTCGGGGATTCTGTCCCTCGAGAAAAAGGCAAAAAATCTATTAAGCCGTAGTGGGTATGTGACAAATTGGTATCAGAGCATGGTTACAACACTTGGCCTGCTTGGGCTCATGGACGAGTTGCGCAGAAACTCCATTTGAAGTACTCTTAAAAGGAGTAACTCTCTGTCCTAACCCCCTTTATCAAAAGCCCAAGTTAAGAATGAAAATAAATAAATAAATAAATAAAAATTCTATTGTGTGTATGCATTTGAAAGATATGAATTATGCACTGATTGTGAATGAATATAATGTTGACTAACAACAAGTGTTTTTCTTGCACGACAAGTGGACGACCAACTACAGGAAACTGCAGATGCATAGAATGGTGACACACCACGAAGTGGGGGATGGCTCCCACAATAGAGACGAAGAGTCTGACGAAAGGAGAGCGGTGAAGACCCCTCCAGATCTAGCTGTGACTGTGAGGAGCCTCATGGTCGAACTACAGAGCTGCAAGGCCGATAATGAGAGGTTGATAAAAGAGCAAGAAAAGCAAATGGAGATTAATGTAGTCTTGCTACAGAGCTTATCCGACATACAAAGACAATTGCAGCATGGACCTGATACTAGTCACGCGGACCAATGATAGACAACGAAAAGTCAAAGTCCCTTGAGATACAGAAACATGGTCTTTTAAGTGGCCACACTGGGAAGAGCACCTCAAGAAAGGTCCACCCTAGATAAGGGACAAGCGTCGGACGATTCCTATGGAAAGGAAACTAGCGACTCAGAGGGATCTTCTAGTAGTAGAACTAGTTCTTACTCCTGAAGAAAATGGAAGAAGAGAAATCATTCCAAAAATCATAATCTCGAAGAATTCAAGAAGGCCAAACCACCCTCTTTCGATAGTGAAATAAAGAAGGGAGAGGAAGTGGAGGCCTGGTTGCTTGGACTAAAGAAGTATTTCAGAGTTCATGACTTCTCGGAAAACTTGAAGGCCTGAGTAGCCACTTTCAACCTGAATGGGAAGGATTCCATTTGGTGGTAAGACCTTAAGAATGTAAAAGGGATTCATGAAGAAGACCTATCTTGGGAATGGTTTGAGAAATACTTCAGGAAGAAGTATCCGTCGAAAAAGAATTTCGACGAAAAGACTAAAGAATTCTATGAACTCAAGCTGGGGAAACGCACAATAAAGGAATATGTCAACAGATTCCTTGAATTGTTGAGGTACGTACCCTATATAAAAGTAGAAAAGGCAAAGGTGCAACGATTCATCAGTGGACTACCTAAGGACTATCAGAACAGGATTGAGTTTGATGAGCCAAAGACCCTAGAAGATACTATTCGAAAGGCAAGATATTGTTATGAATAGCTTGGGCATCAGATAGAACCTCATGAAGGCTGGAAGCAGAAGAATAGTTCGGGATTCTAGAAAAAGGGGTTTAAATCCCTAATATTTAAAAACTATAAAAAGGAGTCAAGGATGAGCTTCCCAACCCGAAGTGTACACCAGCAAAATTTCCCCTCCCAGAGCACAAATAAACCTTTTGGATCTACCCTAGGAAAGATTGATAACCTAAAGAAAGAACCCTTAAAATGTTGGGGTTGTGAAGAAGAACATCTACTAAGGGATTGCCCGCACCGACAACAGAACAATCGGAGAATTTACCACATTCAAGAAGCTACCACCGTCAATGACATGGCCAAGAGTATGTCACAAATTTATGCAGCCGTGGATAATAAACAAGCTGACCACCAAGCTTCAGTGGTGGAGATGGAAGGTATGATCACCAGCCATCTAGTGTCTATTCTAATTGACCCTAGTTCAAATTTGAGTTATATAGCCAATAAGGCTATTGATAAGTGTAAATTACAGCCACATAAACACGCCAAGACATGGTTGGTACAGTTAGCCACTGGCACCAAAAGAAAGGTAGCAAAGGTCATACCAGCTTGCCAATTCACTATGGGTGAATTCCCCACCCAAGAAACCCTTAACGTATTACCCCTAGGATCGTATGACCTATTGATTGGTATGGACTAGCTAGCCACATATAAAGACAGACTGGACTGTTACCATAAAACCTTAGAATTTGTAAGTGAAGAAGGAAGAAGGATAACCATTCAAGGGATCCAAAAACCTGTCTCGGTGAGACGAATATCAGCCCTTCAAATGAGAAACTATTGCAGAAAGGGATGTCCACTATATGCGATATAGGTGTTGCAATCAGTTGAGGATGACAAAACAAGCCTCGAAGACCACCCCACACTAAGAGAATATAGAGATGTATTTCTGGAAGAGGTACCGGGTTTACCTCCGAGAAGGGATATTGACTTCTCAATAGAACTTTCACTAGGAGCGGTGCCAGTGTCTAGGACACCCTATAGGATGAGCACACCAGAGCTAGTTGAGCTTAAATTACAATTAAAAGAAATGATGGACAGAGGTTATATCCGACCCAACATGTCTCCATGGGGAGCACCAGTCCTGTTTTTGAAAAAGAAAGACAGTACCCTCCGACTGTGCATAGATTATAGACAACTCAATAAGGTAACCATAAAGAATAAGTACCCCTTACCCAGGATCGATGACCTGTTCGATCAATTGGGAGGTGCTTCCATCTTCTCAAATATTGACTTGATATTTGGATACCATCAAGTCCGAATCAAGGGTGAAGACATCCACAAAACTACCTTTAGGACGAGATATGATCACTATGAGTTTGTGGTAGTACCATTTGGATTGACCAATGCCCCTACCACTTTTATGTGCTTAATGAACAATGTGCTCAACAAATTCCTAGACAAATTTGTACTAGTTTTTATTGACGATATATTAATTTACTCCAAGAATAGAGAGGAACATGAGGAACATCTTAGAATTGTGCTTCAAGTGCTAAGAGAACATCAGCTCTATGCTAAATTTAGCAAGTGTGACTTTTTCCAGAAGCAAATACATTACTTGGGCCATGTCATATATGAAGAGGGAGTAGCAGTACATCCTGACAAGATCAAGTCTATCATGGAATGGCCTACCCCAAAGGACATTTCGGATATCAAATCCTTGATGGGCTTAGCAGGATACTATAGGATATTTATAAAAGGATTCTCCAAGATTATTTGCCCAATCACTGCCCTCCAGAAGAAGGGAGCTAAATTCACGTGGACACAAGAATGTGAAGAAAGATTTCAATCCCTGAAACACCTTCTGACCCATGCACCTGTGCTGAAGATCATTGATCCTGAAAACGACTTCCTTGTGTGCACAGATGTCTGTAAGGAAGGGCTCGGAGGAGTCCTTATGCAAGGAGGAAGTGTAGTCTGCTATGAATCCCAAAAATTGAATGAGCATGAATTCAACTATGTGACCCATGATCTAGAGCTGGCCGCCATAGTGCACGTCTTAAATATGTGGAGACATTACCTCCTGGGAAAGAAATTTGTACTTATGATAGAACACTGTGGATTGCGATATGTGTTTGACCAACCAAATCTCAATGCCAGACAAGCTAGGTGGATGACCCTCCTTAGTGAGTTTGATTTTGAAATCAAACATGTTAAAGAAAAGGAAAATAAGATGTCCGATGCCCTTAGCAGAAGTATGAAAACAATTCACCTGGAAGCAGTGAGCACCTGCGAGACGAATGTCAAAGAAAGAGTCAGGAATGCACAAGAAATAGACACATTCTTCCAGACCGTGACCTCATACTTGGAGCAAGAACCCATAGGAATAAAGTATGAAGGCTACCAGATGATAGATGGAGGTCTGCTAACTTACAGAAACAGATTGTATATTCCAGATTGTGACGACTTGAAGAGGTTCATAATGGATGAACTACATAAAATACCATATACTAGTCACCCGAGATATCAAAAGATGATCATGGCCACTAGGAAACAATTTTATTAGCCTAGGTTAAAGAAAGACATAGCTAACTATTTAGCTAAGTGCCTAGAATGCCAACAGGCTAAAGAAGAACACCAGCACCTAGCAGGATTATTATAACCTCTACCAATCCCGGAATGGAAGTGGGAAATCATTTCCATGGACTTCATCACCGGATTACCAACATCAACCAAACATAATGACGCCATCATGGTAGTGGTGGATAAATTGAGCAAGTCCGCCCATTTTATCCCCGTCAAATCGACTTGCAAGGCAAAAGATATCACCATCATATTCATGAAGGAGATATTCAGACTACATGGTATGCCTAAAGAGATCGTGTCTGACAGAGACATGAAGTTTACTTTCAACTTTTGGAAATCCTTGATGGTTGGTCTGGAGACCAAATTGCTGTTTAGCACAGCCTATCATCCTCAAACCGATGGAAATATGGAAAGAGTGAACCAAATATTAGAAGACATGCTGAGAATGCATGTAATGCATCAACCCAAGAAGTGGGAAGATTACCTGCCACTAGTGGAATTTGCCTACAACAACGGCTACCAAGAATCCCTGAAGATGAGTCCTTTCGAAGTCCTCTATGGTAGACCGTGAAACACTCCAGTCAGTTGTAGTAATCCCATAAATAGAATTACTATTGGACCCGACATGATGAAAGAAATGTAACAACAAGTGATTCAGATAAAGAAGAATCTGAAGGTCGCTCAGAATAGACAAAAAAGTTACGTCGACCGAAAGAGAACTCCAAGAGAATTCAAGACAGGAGACCACGTATATCTCAAAGTTAGGCCCAGGAGGATTTCTCTGAGGATGGGCGCTTGTGCCAAATTGGCACCTTGGTATTGTGGACCCTTTGAATTTCTAGATAGAGTGGGACCTATAGGCTAGCACTTCCTCCCACAATAAAAACACATAATGTTTTCTATGTTTCATTATTGAAGAAATATGTACATGATTCTAATCATATAATTGACTGGTTTGTGATCTAGGTGGAATTGAAGGGAGAATTCTTGGCAGAACCTCAATGCATACTGGACAGAAAGGAAACCCCACTCAGGAACTGAACCATGGCACAGGTCAAGGTGCAGTGGAAACATTTTGGCCCAGATGAGGCTACCTGGGAAATGGAAGATGCCATGAAACATGCATATCTGATTTTGTTTACTTCTGTACATACACGTCATACACGTAATGGAGTTCCGAACAGAGAAGAAGGAGAGTAACCTTCGTCCTTGACTTCCGTTGAGATGGAAGTAGAAAATTGAACCTCAAGCATCGTGGTCTAGCTCGGGCGTGGCTAGTAGTAAATCTGTTAGAAGTCACTGAGCCTATAGTTGGGTGGAAACAAGTACCCCTCTCAACAGTCGCGTCACACCTGGTGTTTTCTGATAAGTGTTATGTCTTGTATTTTTTAATCGAATGCATGCTCATGTTTATACGCTCATAAATGGTTTCTGTATGGAAGTGTTTTCCCGTGTTTTGATTTGGAGACATGGGATACATGCTTATACTTATATGACCATAATTGGTCTATGTATGGAATGAGTAGGTTCAGAATACGAGTCTGTTCCCTTGAGAATTGTCTTATCTACTTGGCTCATGCGATGCTCTGGTTTAATTTCCTGAAGGCACTTCTCTCGGGAAGCTTCCTCGCACTCCAGAGTTGGAGTGGGTCCTTAGAAAGGACTACTATGATAATAAACCCATGAGTTTACTTTACCCTTACCACCGAATTTATAGCTTGACGAATTAGGAAGAATTTTACTTAGGTCACCAAGTCTAGGGATAATTTACCCAAGAACCCTCTGAAAGATCTGTTGGAGCTCTATTGCCTGTCGGCCTTAACCTTCGCATAGGCAGGAGGGTGGACTTGGCAACGTCCTGAAAATCCCAGAGTATCCATACACGTTCATCAGCATTTCGGCGTTTCAACACCCGGGAAACCAAAGGGCAAGACCCTTTGTCGTCGCAAGTCGTGAAGTCCCAGTATGCGAAACTCCAAATTAGCTTAGTGTGAATAGGTTTTGGCATTTTGGCATTTCGATGTTTCGACACCCGGGAAACCAAAGGGCAAGACCCTTGATCGTCGCAAGTCGTGAAGTCTCGGTATGCGAAACTCCAAATTAGCTTAGTGTGAATAGGTTTTGGCATTTCGGCACCCAGGAAACCAAAGGGAAAGACCCTTTGTCATCGCAAGTCACGAAGTCCTGGTATGCGAAACTCTGAATTAACTTAGTGTGAATTGGTTTTGGAATTTCGGCATTTCGACGTTTTAGCACCTGAGAAACCAAAGGGAAAGACCCTTCGTCGTCGCAAGTCGTGAAGTCCTAGTATGCGAAACTTCGAACCAGATTAGTGTGAATAGGTTCAACATTTCAGTGTTTCAGCACCAGGGAGACCAAAGAGGAAGAACCCTCATCTTCACAAGTTGCAAAATCTCGGTTCGTGAAACTTCGGGAGGATCTGGACCGTCCGTCGGAGGAGACGCGTGGTGAGTGGTCAGAGTTCGTGAAAAGCTCTAAAACCCCGTAAGCCATTGGATCTCGTAGGACAGTAAGGGGGTTAAGGCTGAGTTTCCTTCAACGCCCTTAAGCTTAGGAGGGATAGTGACTGTTAGATCCAGATCAATGAGGTTCGTTGATATCCTACACGAATTTCCATATTAGAATTCGGGGATTTGAGTGACAGGAGTTCTAGAGTCGTTGCATCGTGAACTCCTGGTTCACGAAACTCCAAAGAGATCTAGACCGTCGGATCTTGTACAAGAACTCGTGTATCAGATTTTGGGTTTTGGGGTTCGAAGAGTCGAAATAATCGACTCTCTTGCATTTTTAACTCTCGGTTATCAAAATCTCAATACGGCCAGGACCATCGGATCAGGGGGAGATTCGCAGCCCTTGATCTCAATGAAGGTATGATTTCGGGTTTCGAGGTTTGAAGAGTCGAAGGACTTGACTCTTGGGCATCGCTGAGTCGTGAGTTGCGAAAGGTGCCTCTTGGCTTGGCCTGGGGTCATAACTGATGATCACATGGAGGTGAAGCCCGCACTTGGTGCTTGAGTTGTACACGATGGGTTTTCAATGAAAGAACCGGTGGATTGGTTTAGTGAAGGTTATGAAAAGAAGAGCTAGCCTATGCTAGGACCTCGTAGGACCTCGGGGATTCTATCCTTAGAGAAAATGGCAAAAAATCTATTAAGCCGTAGTTGTAATGGTAAGTCAAAGAAGGACACTAGAAAGTGGTGCGAGTTCCAAAAACTCCCTTGGCACAATACTGATAAATTTCACTTCTTTGGAACATACGACCATAAGGATTTCATCTTAGCCAATAAATGACCGATAAACCTCAGGGTTGAATGTTGACTCAGACTATAATTCATAGCCGGAAAAAGGAAAATAGATCATTGACGCAAAACCTAGTGTCACCATAGCTACCAAAAAACTCTAGCTAGAGGAACCAAAGGATCCTGAAGAAGGGGAGTGCTTCTTCCACGCACATATCTGGTTGAAGGGGACCCCACTCCATTTCATTGTTGACAACGATAGCCAAAATAAACTAAGAACCTAATCTCAGTAGAGGTCATCAAGAGATTGAACCTGACAATGGCATTGCATCCTCAACCATACACCATCGGTTGGCTTAGCCAGGGATGTAACATCCACGTAAACCAACAATGTCACCTGCATTATGACATCAAACCCTTCAAAGACGAGGTATTGTGTGATTCCCCCCCGTTGAATTTTGTGATGTTTTGTTAGGACACCTGTTATAAACCTATGTTTCATAGGATCACCTAGTGATTATTATCCCTCCTTCTAGTTACATTATGTTCTAAATAATATTTTTATTCTGCAAATGATTTACAAAAGAAAAAGAAAAAGAAAAAGAAAGAAAGAAAAGAAAAAAGAAATGAAAGAAAGAAAATACAAAAAAAAAATCAAAAGAGGGTATAAAAAATAGAAAAGAAAATGATAAAAAACCCATGGAATAATTTGTATTGATTCATACTGTCTAACCATGATCAAGCTCTTTCAATTTATGTAGATAGGATAGTGAATAAACTTGGCTAAACAGTTTAATCTTAGCCAAGTTAGATAGGTTAGTGAATAAGTTTGATCAAACAGTTTAAGCTTGGTCAAATGTCCTAGGTTACAATAATTTTTAACCCAACAGTTTAATCTCGGTTAAGGTGCTAGGTAATTAGATTAGGATATAGGTTAGATTGTCTTATTTCAATAAATTGATGAAAGATTGATCAAATTCCTTTGATTTGAGTTAAAATGGTGTATTTTTGACCCCTTGGTGACAAAATGAAAAATGGGTAAGTTGCAAAAACCCACAAAAATGATTTATCCTAAGTTTGAGGATGATGTGACAATTTTGGTGCTTTATGTTAAGAGGCGTGCTAATCTCAACGACTGATCATTGGGCACCTAGATCTACGGTTGACAGGGAATATCATACCCCCCCAACCTTTCTGCCTTTAATGGTGGGGGGGTCCGAGTTGGTGGTATTCCACGAGCAAGCCCCTCATAACGTGTCACTTTTCTATTAACTCGAACCCCCCTCACTTCTTACCACTTATCGCCTACCCCCCCTCCGAATAAACCATCAAACCGCCCATCCATACTACTTCCGCACTCCGACGTTACACTCCACTACCCCGCTTACACATCATACTCCACTACCCCACCTACACATCATACTCCACTCACCTATCCCCCATCACATCCCATCCACCTTTTAGTCGCTCTTTACCCTCCACATCACCTCCGATATGTCCATTGGCCAATCAATGTAGTTGGCCATTATCATTACCTGACCGACTCACCATCCATTCCATAACAGACACCCCTTTAAACCATTTAACGTCATTCTTTTTCCATTGTGCACTTTTCATCGATCCAGACACAATCGATGCCATCACTTCCCGTTGTAAAGACAACCATGTCCAAAGATCACAGTCAACAACCGCCATTAAATCCTACTAAACACAGATTACACCTTTTCTATTTGCAGGTATCCATTTGACGATGGCGCCAAAATCCAAATCTTTTGAGATTGTAGAAAATCCTTTCTTCCCTCCTCCCGTCAATATGGATCATATCCCCCTAGCCGACAAAGATTACTTAATTGCAGAGCCGAAGTGTGAATTCGACTTCTTCAAATTACACTTCTGTCTCAAAGATGTATTTTTGGATCAGAGCGACGAGATCAAACTCTAGGAGTCCAATCTTCCATTGTATATTTTTCCCCAGACATACCATTTTCCCGAATTTGCCTTGAAATTCTAAGCCCACTACCGTCCTGGCCAAAGGGCCATTGTCTCTTCATCTGGAGAAACTCTTTTCACCATCACCCCCCAAATGATAGATCAGATACTGCAGATACCCAGGAATGATTCTGCCTCCCCTTTCTCCATTGAAATATTGACCGAGCTATACGAGAAATTATATTTCCCACAGAGAACTCAGATTTTTGAGCTTTTCCTTCATGAAAATGCCCAATTACCAAAAAATAATCCCCCACACCATTCCTCCATTTTTTCAATTAAAGGAAACCAGATCATTTCCTCCCTATGCTGTCTACTAGGATACTATTCAGACAACTGGGTATATGAACCCATTCTGGGTTTTCTATCCATCTTCTCCAATGAAGAAAATGTTACTACATAGTTTGACTACAGTCAGTTTCTAGCTGACAACATCCATGAACAACTCTTCAAGTTTTTCATAGAAGGTATGTTTTGGTATTCTTCAATATTGGTGTACCTGATCCTCTTTTTCCAAGAAGACATGTTCTCTTTTTCCCAGTAGAAGTTGGACCAAGATGGTAATCCTCAACCTATGACCTCTTGGATGTCCATAGTGAGGAAAAACTCAGTTGAGTTCAATTTCAAACAATTCATTGACCAATTCTGCCATCCAGTGGTATGCATGCTCAGTGGAAGAACAAAACCGAGGATAAACGAATAAATTCATAGAATTCTACACTTGTCAGACCTAGCTAAAACAGGGGATTGGTACTTCTACCAGGATCATACAGAAATCAAAAACTACAGATGTGACTTACCCCCTTACAAGCTACCAAAGTAGTTTCCTGTCAGGATATTCGCTCTAAGAATATATCAGATAGATGATAAATTCAGATGATATTCACTTTGTATCTTTCAAGAAAAAACAACAGCTCATGATCAAAGGTCAAATAGATCTTTCATCTGCAACAACAGAGCTGCAGGGGAAGAAGCCAACAATTTGTTAAAGGAAATGAAGTTCAGTTAAAGTTTCCCCTGGCACTATGACCCTTGTGGAATCATTGTAGAAACCATGTTAAAGAACAATATTTCTCCCTATTCTAATGTGCCTAAACCTGAACTTGAGAAATTCATGAACCAGACAGAGTGGGAGGAAAACACTATGCTAGATGCTGAACAAAAAATTTCTCCTACTAGCACTCCACAGGTACCAACAAAGAAGGGAACCAGGAAAAAAGTATCTTCCTCAATCACAAAAGTCTCAGCTAAAGACTTCCAAGTCTACAGGAAGAGGCCCAAGACCAACCATACACCTGACAGGTCTGGAGAAGAAGAAACTTAGTCCACCATAGTTATGGAAGGACCACATTCATTAATCTTCTCAGGTAGCCAACAAATGATGTCCACTTCCTCATCAAAGAAATAGACGGATACCACATTGTCAACTAAGTCCTCACAGGAGCCTGCAGGACTTAATATTTTTGAGAAATATAACTTGTTCGAGAAGA
>JASDQU010100777.1:185170-199339 GCA_032191745.1 Picea mariana
TGTATCATATATCCAACAATATAATAGAAATATATCAGAGATATAAATGCAGAGATACAATAATACACAATTTCTATTAATGTGTGAAATGTACAGAACTGTAAAAATACAGAGTGAAAGATTCGCTAGAATGGTGGCAGCTTATCTCTGAGAAGAGATGTGAGATGTGACCGATACTTGCATTCAAAAGAAGATGATTTTACAATGAGGATGTAAATGCCTTTTTATCATAAAGAAAATCCAAAACCCTAACTTAGAAGATGAAAAGCCTATAGTTTTTTGGACCCCGTTTTGGGTAGTTTGATGTATCAAATTCCCGGGGGCGTAGCTTTGGCATACGATCTCCATTTTGGGTGCACAATAGCTCGTTGGAAAGGTCTATCCGAGGAATACACATGTTTCTATCACACTCTAGATAAATCCTATAGTGTGATTGTGGCAAGCCCTAAAAACATTGTTTAGAGCCTCAAAATGACCCTGGAAGTTCGAGACCCAAAAACTAGAAAAAAAACTGCCAAGGTGGAAAACTATTTTTTGAGCCAATGGAATAGGTGGGTGGCCACCGATATCCACTTGGATCATCGACAATATGTCTGATATTATTTCATATCCTGCACTTCTTGCGCCATTTCCAAGCATGGCATCAAGAAATAAGGGCTATACACCCCTCTGCCTACTCCAGATAGGCCTTGGGAGTCCATCTCCATGTATTACATGCCCATTCTACCTTAAACCAAGAATGTGAACGATTGTGCCTTTGTGGTCATTGATCGATTCTCTAAGATGGTATTTTGAGTGCCCTACAAGAAGAACATCACAATCGAAGCCACCACCAAGCTCTTATTTGGACCTGTTTGGGTTCATTTTGGTCTCCCACAAAACATTATCTCATATCGAGACATTAGGTTCTTGAGAACTTTTTGATCTAACCTATGTGTTAGGAAATCAGAAACACTTCCACACTAAACCTAGAAGAAGAGAGGAATAAATATTTAAATAGGAAAGTAAATGACAAAGTAAACACATAGTACATAGAGATTTTACCCTGGAAACCCAACCGAGAAAACCAACATTCCTTGAGTGTTCTTCTCTCTTGTTGTCTTACTCATTTAGAACAAAAGGATACATGCCTAACCTTGGTCCACACCTAAGACACAATTGACATCACACCTTCTTGATTTACACAAGAACAACCCTATAGCCAATTCAACTTACATCTACATGACCAACAACCTCTACGATTTCATCTATTGGCGATTAGCCATTCATCATAATTTTACAATATTACAACACACCTTCTATACAAGATTTACAGTAGGAAAAACCCTAAAGGAAAGGCACCCCAAAAAATTTACATATCCACATATATCATTGGCTACAAATCTCGTGAATCTTAGGATTATTTTACAGTCGACTACCAAGTCAGATTACTAGTCGACTACCAGTCGACCTTCATTCGGTCTTCAGTCGATTGTCACACGCTCACCTATCAATCTCTTGTAGGCTGACCTATTCAACTTGTTGTCGATGTATTCGAATTCAAATTAACCCAGCTGAACCACCATGACCTTCTACTTGTTGTTGATGTCTTTGACCTCGTCTTAACCTGGTCGAACCACCTCAACCTTTGACTTGTGGTCGATTCCTTCGAATTTCACTGCCAGTCGATCCACCTTGACTAGAATTTCACTGAAAAGAATATAACAACCCAAGATTCTCCCACTTGTTGTTTTCTTTGCTAAAACCAGGATACCTATGAACTCTCATTCATAGACCTAGGGAAACAATCCCCATTATCTCTCTGCACCAAGAGAACTTCACATCACTCATAGACTTGGTCAAAGAGTCTGCTATGTTTTCCAATGTGTCTACTTTCTTCAACAACACCTTGATGATTTCCACCATGCCTCTCATGAAATGGCATTGTACATCAATGTGCTTAGTATTAGAATGATAAGATGGGTTATTTTCCATAAATATTGCACTTTGACTGTCACAACTTATATTCATAGATCTCTACTCAAACCTGATTCCTGAACACATCCTTTGCAACCATACTGCTTCTTTGCTTCTATGAGTGGTTCCCATGTATCAACTTCTGTTGTTGACAAGGATAATACTGCCTGTCACTTTCTCATCCAACTGATTTCTCCACTGAGAATTTTTAACACATATCCATTGGTCGACCTTCGTCGATCCAAATTTACAATCCAGTGGACATCGAAAAAGCCATGTACATTTAATTCACTGTCACCTCTGATTTTTCCTTGGTATCATATAGCATAATCTTTTGTGCCACAAAAATACATGAATACTCTCTTGAAAACAATCCAATGCTCCTTCCCAAGTGTCGACATGTATCTACTCAACACTCCCACTACATGGGAAATGTTTGGTTGAGTGCATACCATCACATAAATTAGACTACCAACAACACTTGCATATAGAACACGTTCCATGTCCTCTATTTCCTCATGTGTCCTTGAAAACTATTGAGCAGTTAGCCTTACTCCCACAGGAATTGGCACCTTCATAGGTTTGTAATCCTGCATGTTGAAACGTTTCAAGATTGTTTCAATATACTTCTTTTGGTTACCAGAGCCTTCTAGCTGCTTGATATCTCTTGATCTTCATTCCCAGAATGAAGTCCACTGCACCGAGATCCTTCATGTCGAACTTGGAGGATAGTTTCTTCTTCACCTCCTTTATTGCGTTCATGTTGTTTCCAATCAACAACATGTCGTCAACATACAATGCTACATATATGAAACACTCACCTTCTTCTTTGGAATATATGTGGTGATCAAATTTGCTTCTCACAAACCCCAAACTAAGGATGTATGTGTAAAATTTTGGTACCACAACCTTCGTGATTTCTTTAGACCATAAAGGGATCTTTTCAGTTTGCACACAAAATATTTCTTTCCCTTTACTACAAATCCTTCAAGATGTTTCATGTATATTTCTTCTTCCAGGTCCCCGTGTAGGAACTTTGTCTTCATATCCATTTGTTCTATTTATAGATCAAAATTTGCATCCAGAGACATTAGTAATCTAATGGAAGTTAATTTTGCAACAGGGGAAACTATCTCACCAAATTTGACTCCTTCGACTTGGGAATATCCTTTTTCTACCAGTTGAGCTTCGAATTTCTCGACTTGACCTGTTGCATTCATCTTCTTCTTGAATACCCATTTTCTACTGACAAGATTTCTTCCACTATGTAATTTGACTAAGTCCCATGTCTCATTCTTGTGCAAGGATTCCATCTCTTCGACCATGGAATCCTTCCAAAGTTTTCCCTCTGCTGATTCGAATGCCTCCCCAACCGACGTGGGCTCTTCGTCAGTGGCATTTAACACGAATGCATGACGAAATCCAGGTGGACTATACCTTTCAATTGGTTTTCTTATTCATTCTGGCCTCCTTACAACCAGGGTTAGTTGTTCCACCTCTTCTTCTGATCCAGTCAACTCATCTGAATCATCTTCTTCATTCCTCAGTTTAAGCTGCACCTTCTTTGGATTATTCTTGGTCTGAACAATTTCTTCAGGCTCGAACTTACTTCCAACTTATCTGAAGACAACATCTCGATTGTAGACTATTTTCTTTGATACAGGATCCAAAATTTTATATCCATTCATTCCTTCTTTGTATCCAATGAAAATGCACTTGAATGCCTTCATGTCCAGCTTGCTCCTCTTTTCCTTGGGAACATGCACAAATGCATCATAGCCAAATACTTTGAGATGTGAAACTGAAGGCTTCTTATCGGACCATACCTCATGTGGATTCGTTTCGACTAGAGTTGACAAAGGAGACATATTGAATAGATATTTTGCAGTGTCGAATGCCTCCGCCCAGAATTCTTGTGCGAGCCCAACATCACTGAGCATGCTCCTTGCCTTGTCCATCAATGTTGTGTTCATTATCTCAGCAAATCCATTTTGTTGTGGGGTATATGGTGTGGTATTTTGGCGTTCTATTCCACATTGCTTGCAGAATTGATCAAATTATTTTCCACGGAATTCACCATTATTTTCAGTCCTCAACACCTTAATCTTTTTATCTATATGGTTTTCTACAAGAGATTTAAATTCTTTGAATTTCTTGAAAACCTTTGATTTCTTCCTCGAGAAATATATCCATGTCTTCCTGGAAAAATCATCTATGAAGGAGACATAATAAAGGGATCCACCAAGTGAAGGCACTAAAACAAGGCCAAACACATCACTATCAACCAACTCTAGAATCTTTGTTTCCCTTGTTGATCCCGATGGGAACCTCACCCGACTTTGTTTTCAATATATGCAATGTTCACAAAATTCAACTTCTAAATTACATTTAGGAAAATATTCGACCATGCCTTTGTTATGCATATCTTGAAGTCCTTTTTCTCCAATGTTTCCCATCCTCTCGTGCCATAGCATAGTCGGGCTGAATTTATGATGACTTTTCGATTCGTTTTGAATCTAATCATCCCAAGTCGATTCGAAGTCAATTTGACTTCAAGAACAACAATGCTGTTTCATCCAGCCGAGTCGACATTACCTAATAACATGTATAGGGTTCCAATCCGAACTCCTTTCATTAAGACCATCACATCTATGACCATATTGCACAAATCCTTATGAAATAGAATGTGCACCCCTGCATCACTCATCTTGCTGATATATATCAGGTTTCTTGCCAAACCCAGAATGTGTAGAAAACATGGAAGGGTTCTACTATTCCCATTCTACAGTATCAGTCGAACTCTTCCTCATCTAAAAATTTTGGTTGTCGATTCGTCCCCCAATAACACATCTCCTCCTTCATATTGTTCATATTCACAGAACCATTCTCTATGTGGTGTCATATGATAGGATTCTCTTGAGTCGATCAACCAAACATATTGATTTGATTATATACTGGTCGATGCCAGGTACACATCGCCTCCCCTATATGAAGTCATATTTCTCTCAGTCAACTGCTTCTCGTTGAATCTTGTACTGACTTCCATTGCCTTCGACTTGAAGTCCCTTTTGTAATGCCGAGTTTTACCACATTTCCAACATCTTCTCATCGATTGAACATGAGATTTAGATCTACCCTTCGACTAGACTTTCTACCAGAGAATTTTCCTTTATCTCTGTCAACCGGTCGACTTCTCACCACTAATGCATCTTTGGTCGATCCTTCCATGTTCTTCCTTCTAATTTCTTCTGACAGTAGAGATGAAACCACATCTTCTAGCGCTAATGTGGTTGTATTAATCCCTATAGCCACGACTAAGCTATCCCTAGAGTCTGGCAAAGAACATAATAGGCTAATACATTTATCCTCCTCAGTGATTTTAATATCCATAGAAGATAAATGGCTTAAAATGGTATTAAACGCATTTAAATGCTCAGTCATTGAATTTCCCTCACTCATCCTCAGAAGATACAGTTTCTTTCTGAGAAACAACTTGTTTACCAAGGATTTTGACTGCTACAAGCTTCCCAACTTGTCCCATGGTTTCTTGGTTAAATCTTCACCTAAGACATTCAACAATATTGAATCTGCAAGACAAAGTCGAATTGTACTCCTTGCCCTTTTTTTGACTTTCTCCCATTCTTTCGTCGACATACATGTCGACATGGTACCTGGACAAACTATTTCCCATTATTCTCGATCTACAAGGAGATCTTCAATTTTTAGCTTCCAAAGCTGAAAATTTTGGCCATTGAATATTTCGATCTCTATTCTCGAGTTTCTCACCATTCTTTAAACACAATCTTTAAATATTTATGACTTATGACTCCCAATGAGCCTAGGGTTTAGCCCAGATCCAAGGTTTTTAAACCAAGCTTTGATACCACATGTTAGGAAATGAGAAACACATCCACACTAAACCTAGCAGAAGAGAGGAAGAAATATTTAAACAATAAAGTAAATGACAAAGAAAACACACAGTACACAGAGATTTTACCCTGAAAACCCAACCGGGAAAACCAACATTCCTTAAGCGTTCTTCTCTCTTGTGTTCTTATTCATTCAAAACAAAAGGTTACATGCCTAACCTTGGTCCACACCTAAGACACAATCAACAACATACCTTATTGTTTTACACAAGAACAACCCTGTAGCCAATTCGAATTACATATACATGACCAACAACCTCTACGATTTCATCTATTGGCGATTAGTCATTCATAATAATTTTATAGTATTACAATACACCTTCTTTATAGGATTTATAGTAGGCAAAACCCTAAAGGAAAGGTGCACAAAAATGGTTAAAGATCCACGCAGATCATTAGCTACAAATCTCGTGAATATTGGGATTTCGTTACAATCGACTACCAAGTCAAATTACCAGTCGACTACCATTCGACCCTCATTTTCTCCTCAGTCGGTTGCCACACGCTCGCTTGTCAACCTCTTCTCAATTGAACTCTTTGAATTGTTGTCGATGTCTTCGACTTCGACTTTACCTGGTCGAACCATGATCCAAATTATTTTCAGCACAAATGAGAACAGAGATATAATAAATAAATGTACAAAGATATCTTAGATATCCAATGATATAACAGAAATGTATCATAGATTCAACCATAAACACAGAGATACAGTAATGCACAATTTTCTATTAATGAGCGAAAATGTTCAAAGACTATAAAAAGTATATAGTAAAAGACTCACTAGAATGGTGGCAACTTATCTCTGAGAAGCGATGTGTCCGCTACTCACATTTGCAACAAGATAATTTTACAATGAGGCTCCAAAGGCCTTTTTATCATAAATAAAATCCAAAACCCTAGCCCCGGAAGATGAAAATTATACAGTTTTGTGGGCCCTGTTTTGGGTAGTTTGGTGTATCAACTTCCCAAGGGCGTAACTTTGGCATACGATCTCCATTTGGGGAACATGATAGCTCGTTGGAAAGGTATCGTCGAGGAAAAAACTGTTTTGATCTAGTTGGAAAAGGCGGGTGGCCACCAATATCCACCTGGATCAATCCTCCCTCCTTAGGAAGCAATGGTCTCCATTGCGTTGAGTGCCCGAGGGAGAGGGAAAAGCGTTTGATGAATCTGCATCTTGATGAGCTACTTTCCTTGATGGAGAAGTTGTCCTTCTTAGCTTGTTGAAGGTTGTCACGAACCTGTGGTTGGAAGGGTTGGACCTTTTTAACCAGTCTGGCTACATGAGATGCCTGTGTGCAGAAGGAATCTTTACACTTTTCTGCAATCTTGTCGAACTACTCTGTTGGATAGAAGGTGCTTGGACTGAGGCTGCAGTGGTGTTCTTCTGTTCACGCTTTGAATAGACTGTGAAGAAGTTGAATTTTGTAGTATGAGATACTACCTTGCGACACTATTTAGGTGGGACAATAGTCGAAATCACCTCTGGTATCCTGTAGAGATGACCCCCCAGAGTAACAATGACACTACGGGGTCGAGACTCATAAATAGCATGGTGCTTCAACATATATGGTTGGCCCAAGAGAACATCACAAACATCTAGGGGGGAAACATCACATAATACCTCGTCCTTGAAGGGTTGGATGTCGTATGACAATTGACACACATGGCTGACATGAAGATCTCGTCCTTGGCGAAGCCACCCGATGTTGTATGGGTGCGGGTGTGGTGATGTCGACAATCCCAATTGTTTGATGACCTCTGCAGAGATGAGGTTCTTCTAGCTTCTGATATCAACAATAAAATGTAGCGGGGTCCCCTTCACCCACATCTGTGAATGAAAAAGGCACCCCCCGTCTTCAAAATCTGTTGGTTCTTCTAGTTGAATTGTTGAGGTCGTGACAATAGTAGTGGGGTTTGCGTCGATGAAATGTCTTCTATAAGTATTTTCATAATCAAATTTTGAATCAGGGTTCAACTCCTTGTCTTTTATCTCGACCACTGATGACTGTTTTGAGAGACATTCATCGGTGTTTTGCCAGGGGATTTTATGGAAATCACACCATTTTCTAGTGTCCTTCATCTTTTCGTGACCCTTCTTTTCCTGTGGCTTGGACTGGTTTTCGAGATTTTATTTATTAGGGTCGTCTTTATCATACTTTTCTTGTTGCGTATTTGTAGACCTAAACTCTCGTTTGTTCTGGTGTTTAAACTTCTGCTCGATTTTAACAGCATATCGATAAGCATAACCGAGTGATGAGATGTCCAGAAAATCCATTTCAGTTTGGTTGTATATGTGTAGAGTCCCACAGTATTTCATAACCAAATGTCATTCAGAGTCATTGATACCCAACTTGGTGTGCAAGGTATGGAAGGTATTAGTGAAATATGGAACTGCTTGGCCCCTTTCTTGATGTAGTGTGGTCCATCTCATGTACTAATCCTCATAGTTGCCAATAGGGTAATACTGTTCCTTTACCACATCAAAAAAAAAATCCCAAGTGGGCTTGGCCCCATATATTCCAAACTCATTTGTGGAACTTTTCTCCCAGTAAGTTTCCCACCAATGTTTGACATGGGGGAGAGCCTTAAGGAGTGCAAAGGTGATCTTTTCCCTGTCGAATAAATTATGAACAGAGAAATAACCTTCTAGCATATTTAACCATTTTTCTAAGGCATCTGCATCTATCTATCCTTCAAATATGGGAATATCAAAATTAACTTGTACCTTGAAAAGCGAGGTACTTCCAAAGTGGTCGCTTGATGAAGATGTGCCTATTGTTATCGACAGGCATTGAAGGATGTGGGAAACATTCTCCATCATTTTGTCCCTCTGTGGCGTGAGAGCTTGCTCAAGCAACATATTAATATAATCATCTGCTCTGTCGTTTTTCTTTTCTTCCGCCATGGAGGGTTTCTTGGGCGTGCGAGAGAGATTGCCCTCAAGAGAGACAAGATCGATACCAAACTTGCTATACTCGGACCTCGTCGGGGACATGCACTGAAAAACGATCAAGAGTAGCCTGCTCTGATACCACTGATACAGATTATTTTTGGCACGAAATGAGAACGAAGATATAATAAAGAAATGTATAGAGATATCTTAGATATCCAATAATATAATAGAAATGTATCAGAGATTCAACCATAAACACAGAGATACAGTAATACATAATTTTCTGTTAATGAGCGAAAATGTACAAGGACTGTAAAAAATACAGAGTGAAAGACTCACTAGAATGGTGGCATCTTATCTCTGAGAAGAGATGTGTCTGCTACTCGCATTCACAAGAAGATGATTTTACAATGAGGCTCCAAAGGCCTTTTTATCATAAATAAAATCTAAAACCCTAACCCCGAAAGATGAAAAGCCAACAATTTTGTGGGCCTCGTTTTGGGTAGTTTGGTGTACCAACTTCCCGGGGGCGTAACTTTGGCGTACAATTTTCGTTTGGGGTGCACGATAGCTCGTTGTAAAGGTATCGTGAAGGTGATTCATTTTGGGGGCTCAATAAGAGGCTTCAACTATCATTGAGAAGCTCGATCCAAAAAAAACCTTCATTTAGGCCCTTAAAATGGCCCCGAAAGTTAAAAACTACTAAAAATAGTAAATTCCCAAAATTGCTAGAAAATTGTTTTGAGCCAGTTGGAAAAGGTAGGTGGCCACCGATATCCACCTGGATCAAACCACCTCAACCTTCGACTTGTTGTCGATGTATTCGAACTCGTCTTTACCCGGTCGAACCACCTTGACCTTTGACTTGTTGTCGATGTATTCGAACTCGTCTTTACCCGGTCGAACCACCTCGACCTTTGACTTGTTGTCGATTCCTTTAACTTCGATTGTCACTTGATCCACCTCGACTAGAGTTTCACTACAAAGAATATAACAACCCAACACTATGGTCGATGATGGACACCAAGCTTACCAAATTGACTGCCTTCCACCCACATATTAATGGACAAACAAAGGTAGTCAACAAGATGATTCTCCATATACTGAGGATGTACAATTCCAAACATCCATGCACACAGGATGAAATCCTTCCTTATGTTCAACATAGTTACAACAGATCCCTCCACAACTCTATTGACCACAACCATTATCAAGTGTGCTTGGGGTTCCAACCATTGGCCCCCATTGACAAAGCTCTACCCATTGCAGCTACATAGGAATATTCCTCCCATGCTCAGACCTAGGCTTATCGAGCAACCAAATTTGTTGATCTAATCTAGCACATCCAACAATAATTTCATGATATTTTGCAGAAAGTCAATGCTAAGCACAAACAACGCCACGATCAACATCGATACCACACAAGTTTTGGGTGGGAGATAAGGTGTGGTTACATTTGCAGAAAGAGTGCCTCACAGGTCCCCATCAGAAGCTACACCCACTCTGATAGGGCCCTTACACCATCACCAAGGATGTGGGTGAGAATGCTTTTGAATTAAGTATTCCTCCTTTCCTTGGCTTACACCCAGTATTTAATGTCGAACTGCTTCGACCATATTTTCCACCTCTGTTGGACACTTTGGATGCGGCCAAGTACTTGGCCCCTACATACCTCAATCCTAGCTACATTGAATAGGCATCGATTGATCATATCATGGACACCAAGACAAAGGGAACCCGCCAGTAAAACATCCAACTCTATCAGATGAAGATAGAGCCCTTTATCAAATCAATATGATCCTCTTCATAGTCCAAAATGCCAAATCAATATGATCCTCTTCATAGTCCACAATGTGCTCTTCCTCCATCCTAACAGATCATGGATATCATGTCACTTGCACATGTTGATTTAAGACTCATGCCTTATCTACTAAACCCTAATTATATGTTAATAAACAAATTAAAGCCAATTATATTTTAGTAAACATTAATTAACTCAAACAAACCCTTATTAACCAAAAGAAAACAAATTAAATCCTACTTTAAAAGCAAGAAACCCTAGAATATGACATTAAAAAGCCTAATTAACCCAAACTAAACCTAATTATATGTAAATAGGACTAGATTAACATAAAGACTCGGCTACATTTTCCTTCCTAGTTAGTTTGCATAGGCAAATTTATGTGATAATATTTATGGTTGTGTGCATTGATAAGTAGTTGAATTAAATACATAAATAGAACACTGGTTCCATTGCAGTTTGATGGCCAGATCTATGGCAGCTGAAAGTGCACTTAGAGAAAATGTGCGTAGAGGAAGAATGAATAATGAGTGGACTCCATGTTGTGTTTCTTCTAAGTGCTAGACATATTCACAAGTCCTCTTTCTTCTGCTCTGCGTGTACATATCTCAAGTGCCTCGCAGCACGTCCAAATAGGACTTGCCATTTTATTTAAAGTCCGTTGGCCAAATGAATAATGTTTTCTACTACAAAATATGAAATTTTGAAGTTTACCTGGGTAGTTTGTTGAAATTAGTTATGTTGAAACCAATATGATCATCCGGAAGCCTTTAAGAAGCCAATGAAAAATTATGAATTGCCTTGGATGTAAGGCTGGAAAACAGATGATGAGTTTGAAGCATTTCTCCCATCTTACATTCCTTTAATTGCAATCTACACGGTACATACAACCAGTCACAGTAGCAAACGTCAAAGGTTTCACTGTCATATTTTACCGGCATGCAGCTGCAAATCTTTCACTAATATATTTTATAAACAGGCAGCTTCAAATGTTTCACTGTCAGATTTTATCAGTAGGCAGCTTCAAATGTTTCACTGTCAGATTTTATTGACTCAAGGTAGTATGAAAATCACCTTCGGAGAGAAGGATTCTCACAATCTCACTTGAGAGTTAGCATAGTTCTTAGGATTCCAGAGATGGAGAGAAAACAATAATAATGAGAGGGGAGCTTCTAGAAGGATGGAAGATTATCATGCATCCAGGCACTAAGTAGGAAGAATTAATGAAAGAGAATAAAGCTTGGAAATGCCCTCCAAAAACATCAAGTTAGGTTTAAATGTATTATACTTTTTGTGCATATAACATAATCCATCTATCACCTGAATTTTTTGAAAGATGAGAAAAATAAAAAATGTATAAAATTTCAAATTCGAAACAAATGGATCCCTATTTTCCTGTCAGACGCAGGGACTATTAAAGGAATATTATGGGTTTTTGGCATTGGCTAAACTCTAACTAACCCCCCATTCCCCGGCGGCGGTATTTCTAGAGTTTTTGGTGTATATATCATCATCTTATTTGCTTGAACAGTGAACAATGAATAGTTCAGAATCAGAGAACAATGAACAATGTATGGTTCAGAATCAGAGAGTTTTTACATTGAACAATGTATAGTTCAGAATCAGAGAGTGAACAATGTGTAGTTCAGAAGCAGAGTTTTTACAGTGAACAATGTATAGTTTAGAATCAGAGAAAAACTCTCTGATTTTGAACGGTGTTGTTTAACTGTTCTATGAAATTAATTTTTTTGTCTAAATCTAACGATATAAATCTACACAAAATCCTTATTTTTTTGTTTTAAAATTCATTTCTGAATACAGAAATAAATTCAGCATACTGAAATTAGTAGGAATTGAAGATTTCATTCAAATAGTTTCGGTCAAGCTCAAGGATATTAGAGGCACTATTCATGGACTGGGAAGAAAGTAATTGGAAGATATCTGCATGGACTTGGATTGGCGGAGTTCATCTTCACAGGGCTATCAATGGAAGAGCACAGTTAACAATTAACCTTTGATACCTGGACCTGAAACAAGTGAAAGTGCATAAATTTCTTGTTCAAGAAACAATGTGTTGCCAAAGCTTCTTCCTTCAAATCAATTGGAGAGAAAAGGTATGCCATATGATGTATCCTACCAATCTAAAAGTGGGCATGAACCTAAGATTATGGGGGAAGTCAACGATGTGATTGGATGCTTAGTGATGATTGTTCACAACACTAATGCTAGTGTAGTAAACCATGAGGCCTAAAAGAAGGATAAGTCGATTATGAAAATTTTCAAATCTTTGGATGCTTTAACTATTGAGGAGATAGATGAGTCTGCAAGATAATGGCATTGTCCGATGTGTCAAGGTGGGGGCGGGCACGATCGATTGGTACAATGACATGTAACCTCTTTTTGCCCTATGCTAAGATAAATGGATCATGAAGTTTTTCAAATCCTTGGATGCTTTAACTATTGATAAGATAGATGAGTCCACAAGATAATGGCATTGTCCCATGTGCCAAGGTGGGGATTGGTACAATGACATGCAACCTCTTTTGTCCCGTGCTTAAACTGTCAAGTAAAAGAGGTTTATGTTACACAAGAAAATTGTGTATGTCTTGGAGGAAGAATTAAAGACCGAAGGGACTGTAGGTGTGGGAAACGTGAGTCACGGAAAATAAATTGCGGTTCAAACACTTAAAGATAACATAAATAAATTCAACAACATGACACATGACACAAATTTTATGTGATAAAACTTTGGTAATGTGTCAAGGAAACATCTATTAGGTAAGTTATTATTATATTTTTATTATTAAGAGATAAAGATTATAATAGCGGGCTTACAAAGCTTGTCCATTTACCCCTTAGGGTAAATTTACCAAATGCTTCGTAGAGACGCAAATATATACTCTCTTCAACATAACTACCACTGTTATATGAACTATCACATATTCAAGAACCATCACCATTACATGAACCATCATTATTCACAGGTTTTGTTTATTGTCACAATTCCAACAATAGATTTAGTCGTGGAGGAAATGTTTAGCAAATGAAAGGATTTGCCAAAAATAGAGAGCAATATCATGATCATTTGGCAACTGATGGTTGTGATTCAAAACACTTGTTTGTAGCTAGGTGAAGAAGGATACAATGATAACAACTTCTCTATCACATTGAGGGTTTCGGGAGCATGTTGTGGCTAGGGTTTTGATGCGATACGAGTTCTAGGGCACTTGTGATTCTCAGATCCTCATTGCACCAGTTCTATTAACTCCACGAATGTGTCGTCCTAGGCGGCGTCATGGATCCAGTGGATGAGGGGGCGTGAGCCCCCTCCTACGGAGAAGCGATTGCACCTAATGCGGGGGGCACTAGTGGATCAAGACGATCGGTCTTTAATTAGCTGCCATAGTCTCAGGTCCAAGCCACCTACACGAAATTAAACAAAGGCAGGTGTTATCACACTAAGTCGCCTTGGGTCTCTTAGTTTGTTTTTGTTAAAAAAGAAAAATTAAAAAAAAAAACTTAGATTCTTATTTTCTCTTTAAAATGAATTTCTCATCCATTAAATGTTAATTATGATAGGACCCCTT
>JASDQU010100777.1:210925-226578 GCA_032191745.1 Picea mariana
TTGCTTTTCCAAAATGTTCATGTACAATAAGCTTTACTTTGCTTCACTTTCTCACCGTAACAAATCCGTCCATCTGATTACAAAAGCTCTGCTATTTAAAGTCAGAGTCATTCAGTTAAAACAAAATCAGAACAGCCTTGAGAATCCTCGATTCTCAAGTTGTTCATATGATATCATTAATACAAGATATAGAACTAATCTTGTAAGTTAAAACATGTAACAATAGGTGTAACATCTTTCAAGATCGGTGGCATTTTTTGCAGCAGTCGTGTAACAGCAGAATCGGTGGCACATGTTGCAGCAGTCATGTAACAGCTTCCAGGATTGGTGCATAGTTGTAACAACTTCCAAGATTGGCACATAGCTATAACAACTTCCAATATTGGCGCATAGTTGTAACAGCATTCCAAGATTTGCGCATAGCTATAACAACTGGTGTAACAGCAATGACCATTCTTTAAGACTTGGTTGTTCTATACATTTCGATCATTAGTTGAATCATTTTATGGGTAAAACATGTGAACATTACCAATCAAACATGTTAAGTAAATGAAAATATAAAAGCAAGATAAATGATTCATACCTTGGGAAAAAAAGGTCTTAGCACGCATTATAGTAGGCATTATCTTAGAGATGATAGGTTGAATAGGCAAAAGATGTGATGAAAAAGGGACATTTATGGGTCCTAACACCATTCTTCTCCAAGGTGTATGTATTCTTCCTCCCATCATGAATGGCATTCCTGTCAAACTTCCATGGTCTTCCCAACAAAATATGGCATACATCCATGAGAATTACATCACATAGAATTTCATCTCTATATACTCCTATCTTAAATTCAACCAAGCATTGTTTAGTAACCATTACCTAGTGTCCTTTCTACAACCATGAGACTTTGTATGGCTTCAGATGTGCATTTGTCTCCAGCTCCAATTTCTCCACCATTTCTGTGGATACTAAGTTATCAGTGCTCCCACTGTCAATTATCACCTTGCATACTATGTCTTTAGTCTTGCAAGTTGTCATGAAGAGATTATTCCTCTGCACTGGATTTTCAACTTTTGCCTCTGGTTTTAAGAGAACCTTCCTCAACATCAGGGAGCTTCCATCCTCTGCTCCTTCTTCTTCAACATTCCCTCTCTAAGCTTCTGAAATGTGAGCTTCACCTCCTCCTTATTTCATTTTCTTGGGAAATTCCCAAGACATGTGCCCTATATTTCCACAGGCATAGCATCTTACTTCTCCTCCTCCACTTATTCCTCTTCCTCTAGAAGAACTTCTTCCACCACCCTATCTTTCTCGGAAACTTCATCCTCTTTCTGACTGACTGTGTGGTTTCTCAGCCTCATCATTAGACTTATGTGCCTTGTCATGGGTAGCTACCTTGCTTTTGTTTGGGGCTGGGCTTTTGTCTCTTCCTCGCTGGCTTTGTTTTCTAACCAACTTCTCCTCTACCTTCAATGCAAACTGATAATCATCCTCTACTTTCCTTACTGAGCTCATCCTGGATTTCATAACTCGGACCATTTATATATCTGGAAACTTTTTATTCATCTCTCTCCCTTTGTTTAGTTCTGATGTTCAGCCTGTAGAACTCCTCTGTGTACTCCTTAACTGTCATCCCCTTCTGTCTCAGGTTCTGCATCTTCCTGAACAGATTGATCTGATAATATTTGGGCATGAACTTAGCCTTCATCTTAGCTACCATTCTTTCCCAATTATTTATCTTATGCTTGTCTTTGCTTCTCCTCTCAACCTGCATTTCATCCCACCATAGTGTTGCATGTCCTTTTAGCCCGGTGACAACCTGTTTCACCCTTTTCTCTTCATCGACCTTTTCATAGTCGAAATTTTTGTCCATGGATCTCACCGACCGAATCCAATAGCTCTTCAACATCTAAATTTCCCTCATACATTGGGACCTCTATCTTGGCTCTGCCTCCCAATCTAGCAACTGCTCTCAACAAATGTTCTTCAACAACATCCTCTCATGTAGCTTCTTCGACTTCTACTTCTTCACTCTCTGCATCGTTGATGTCTCCAGCATCAGGTGCTCTCTTCTGCACTGCCTCCATCACCTCTAATATTGAATGAAGTTCTCGCATCTCCCTTTCTACAACTTGATTGGCTAAATGTGGTTGCACTCATCTCCTTTGTGGCATTGTGTTGACTATCTGTCACACACAGAGTACAACTTCAAGTTCTTATGTCTCCTCTCCTTTGCCTGATGTCTACAAGAAAAAATTCAACTTTGATACCACTTGGTCCAGACCCCCTTTTCTCCTAAGGGTTGTGCAACCTCCCAGTCAGGATCTTCTATTCGAGAGTCGAATGACTCTCTGAAAACTTGCTGGTCTCATCCCGTATTAGACACAGGCCCTCTCAGCTTCATGCGAAGGATTCACGATACCCACTGCTTTCCCTTTTGCGCTCTGTGAAAATCTCATAGTATCAGCGTTAGCGCCTTTTCTCTTGGCCCCCTCCTCCAATGTGACCTTGGGAAATGACCCCACGATTGCAGGTGCGGCCACAAGCAGTTTCAAGTCAAACTACTTTTGGGCCTACAATTCTCCTCGAGCCTCCACGTGTCTTCTTGGAGAAACCACGGTATGGATTGCAGCCCACCCTCAAAATTTTAAAGTCCGTGCAACTCATTTCCCCGCAATGAAAGACGATCGTCAATCTCAAAATCTTGATGGTGCTTTCGAATAGAAGACCAAGATCTATTCTTCAGAATCAACAGTCTGAGTCTCTGTCTCTCTGATCGACGGCTGTGATAAATTCAAAATTCTAGAATTCGGAGTTTTCAGATCTCAAACCTTGGTTTCCTTTACAGAGAAATCTTTCAGAGTGGAAGATCTACTGACAAGTGTCCCCTTTGATCAACGGTTTCGATATTTGTGGTTTTTTGGACTTCGGGGCTTTGAAACCTCAAACCTTACCTTCTTCCATAATCCAATAGTCTGGAGCGAGTGATATGCAGACACTTGTCCTCTCAATCAACGGTTTAGCTTCGCCCTTGGGTGGTTGACCTTTCAACCCAGATCAACGGTCCTAAGACCCTCCTCTCAATCAATGGTCAAGATCTCCTTTGAGTTTTGGAATTCAGAGATTTCAAATCTCAAAATCACCCTTTCTCCAACTCTTTTATCCGAAGGCTATAATCCGTTGACGCGTGTCCACCTCAAATCAATGACTAAGTTTTACTTCGGGTCTTTACTTGGAGTGCATGGATCTCTGCCACGTCCCCCACTGAATCTGACGGCTATAGATCACTTCGGGATTTTAATCAGAGTTCTCATATCTTCGCCACGTCTCCTCCATATCTGATGGCTCAAATTCACTTCGGGTCTTCATGCCTTCGGGGTTCGACGATCTCAATTCTCAAACTAAAAATACCACAACAAATTTCCCATAGCTCACGATCTGCTAACATGTATCCCTATGGATCTAACGGTCCAGCTTCGCTTCAACTCTCTGCCTCTTCGCGCTTAGGGAATTTCAAGTTTCAAACTTGCTTCCTCCCAATCTCATGATATCTGATGGTTCATATTTGCTCGAACGATCCAACGACTGAGATTTCACTTCAGGAATCCGAAACTCTAGAATTCAGGAAGTTCAAGTATCAAATCTCGGTGGGTTCTCTCTCCTGTATGTACGAAGCGTTAAATATCACATACCTTCTCTTGAATTAGACAGTTGTTGATCCTTGCACTGTGATCCAACAGCCAATGTTTCTCCCCCTCCTGAGCTTATGGTTTCTCTAACTTAGAATATTTTCTAATTTTTCAAGGGTTTGGAACCTTTTCTCCTCCGACGAGTCCGACTCTTGGATCTCATTAACACTTATGAAAAGTGTTATTCCTTCTGAGCTTTTTCTTGTGAATAATTTGACTTCCCGCACAATCCTTTCATTTCAGGGATTTTGATAACTCAGATTCAAAGGATTTCTCAAAGAGAAATTCCTCTCACCCTCTTGGCATTCTCCTTTTATTGGTCCTTCGACACTTAGTCAAATCTCAGAACAGTGCACTCCTTGCACCAGATATTTACGTAAGGTTTGAATTCTTGCGGATGACTGTGCACGCCTTGCACCAGTCTCTTTGAAATCCTTGCAAAGGGGAAAGTTCAGTGTTATCTCTTCTGAGCTTCGGAACTGAAACATATTCCTTCAATGCACTCCTTGTGTTCTATGTGCACACCTTGCACCAATTTCAACAGAAGAGAAACAATTGAAACTTATCCTAACATTCACATTTCCATCTACTCATAACGAAATTCATTCATTCATTCATGAAAACACAATAACAGGGAATTGCAAGCAATGTCCATACCATGCATTGGGTCAATTTTCCTCTGTTATATTCAAAATTGAAAATGGATAAAACTATAATCAAAACAAAAAATAAAAACTCAGAAATTCCATACTAACTTGCAGCTAGCCTCATTTGGGGGTACAAAACCTCTATTTATCTCAGAGGGTTCTTAGGGTTCCCCTCGACTACTTGTCTACTCCAAAACCTAACCTAACAAATATCTTAGATCAGTCACATTCTAGAGCAGAAGTGGAAACTCCCACTTCGCTCGCAATCGTTCAAGCATGCTTCCAAGATTTTTTCGGCGTTGAGTTGAGGCATGCTTCAAAATCGTTGAGTTCAAATGTGCTTCAAAATATTCATCGAGACTGTCAGCATTGAGATTCTAAAAAGATTCCCATGCGTTGGGTGGTCCTGCTCCACGTGCTTGCCAACGATGCTCCTGCACCATTCATGGTTGAGCCTAGCATAGTGAAAACTCAACATGGTATCGGAGCATAGGTCTTGAAGAACCCATTGCACAAGCTCCAAGCAAGTCGTCCTCCTCTTGTGAAGAAACGTACGACCCTCCTAGGTTTTCCATAAAATCCCTACGACCCTCTCTTTTTGGGTGTTTCAGAACTTAATACTTGGAATTTGGAGCTGAAAATTGCGTAGGAGTGTATGGCCTCCTTCAACGGACCTACAGAGACTCTCAGAGTGAAATTCCAAGAATTTTGGATTTTTGGCCCTAGGGTTTCTAGGGTTCCACAATTTTCTACAGATTTTTCGTTTTAGGGTTTCTATAGCTCATTGAAGAAGATTTCAAGCTTACCTATGTTCTTCTGGACTTCAAAGCTTGTTTTTTGCATTCATAAGCCCAACAAAACCTAAGGTTGATAGCCTAGCCTAGCAGTTACATTTTCTAGCCAAATTGGCAAGGGTTTTTGAAGCATCTAAAAATATGAAGAACGGAACCTTGGCGGAAGATAGGCTAGATGTATCAAGCAACTTCAGTTCCTAGAATTCAATACTTTAGGTCACCCTTGAAGAGGAAGATATATTGTGGACATCACAAAAATATTTACCAGAGATAGCTACCTATGAAGAGAAGGAAGATGACGTCAAGGCAAGGAACATAATCATCTACTCAATAAGAGATCATCTTCTACCTCGTATTGCTAACCTAAAGACAACTTATGAAATGTATGAAGCATTGAATAATATTTTTGAGACTAACAACACCCTCAAAGCTCTTACATTGAAGGGCTAGCTTCAAAATATCAAGATGATAAATGGTGACATCATTGCTGCCATATTTATGAAGATGTCAGAAATCAGAGATCAGTTAGGTGCCAATGGACAAATCATATCAGATAGAGAAATTTTTTTGACCACTCTCAATAACCTTCCAAAACATTGGGAACCATTTCTTCAAAGTATTATTGGAAGAGAAAAACTACCTACTTTTGATCGTCTATGGACAGACTGTACCCAAGGAGAAATCAAACTTATAGCTAGAGGAGTGGAAGACTCCCCTCATAATAACAACCATACTCTTGCACTTCATACAAAGAAAAGAGGAATAAATAAAAGAAACTTCAGGAAAACATTCAAAGATGAGAAGACTTCATTAACTTCAGGTTATGATCATAGAAAAGACATGTCAAAGATCTAGTGCTATAGATGTGACAAGTATAGACACTTTGCGAGAAATTGTCCTACTATAAAGAAAGGAAGACAATACGCTTCCACCACTGACATTGATCCAGACCCACCCCAGAAAGATGAAGACATGAGAAATGAGGATTACTTCATCTAACCTTTCTCAGGAAGACCAAACACAAGAGTGAGCATAATTGTAGACTAGGGTAAGTTGTTGTACTACATTCCTTGTTTGATTTAATCATTAACTTGTGTTTGATTTCATTTTGGTAATAAAGGGTATTATCCCTATTGTGGGAACCCTCGTGACTTGGACCATTATCCCTGGTATGGTAGTCCAACTTTTCTTGATTGATTATTACTCTAGTACATGAGGCCATTTTGGTTGTTATCCCTATGGTAGACCATCTTGGTTATTATCCTAGTACATTAGAGTCAATAGAGAACCTAAGAAGACATGAGACTTCTCCAAGTTAGAAAACACAGAAAAATGGAGATGTTTTTCCTTCAGAATTTAGAGGGAGTCACCTGACTCAGAGGGAGTCAAACTATTTCAAAAGAAGGAAGGGACAATACCTTCTCCCCTTCAACAGTTCAAAGGGAGACAACCATTGATTCATCCGATCCATTTTCTCCATTTGATATTTCCAGAGACATTGCAGCAGGCCAAAAAAGGTTTGCCTGGGCTCGAAAAAATCTACAACAGGCAGAGGGACATACAACTCCTTGAGGCACATTTCGAGAGAGAAAGAGACCAAAGAGAAGCAGCAGAAGGTCATCATTGATACTGAGTCTTCTTGTTATGGAGAAGCAGCAGGTCATCAGGTATGGAAAGATGCCATGATAGAAGAATAGCAGTCCATTCTGAAGAATGATGTGTGGGATATCGTTCTGAGACCAGAAGGAAGTCTGTAGTGACTTCCAAAGTGGATCTATAAGACCAAGTATGCAGTCGATGGAAGTGTCGAGAAGTACAAGCAATATTTGCAGCTAGAGGGATTCGTGGTTCATGATTCAACCGAGACAGAATCATTGGATAGCAGTGAAGCATGCATTGAGGCACAGTTTGATATGGTCTCAGATATGTCTTCAATAGACATATGCTTCCTAGGATATGTCGATGCAGATTGGGTAGAGAGTGCAGTGGACCGGAAGAGCACATCTGGTTGTAGTTTTACCTTAGGGTCTGCCATGGTTTTCTGGTACTACAAGAAACGGAGCTTTGTGGCCTTGAGTACCACAAAATAAGATTATATAGCATTGAGTGTGGTAGTTTTCGAACCAATGTGGCTTCGTAAGCTCCTGGCAGATTTATTTGATCATGAGATGAATACTACCATTATTCATTGTGATAACCAGAGTTGTGTGAATCTCTTTGAGAACCCTGTAATTCGCGATATATCAAAATACATTAAGATAAAATATCATTATATCAGAGACATGGTGCAGAGTAAATAAGTACACATACCCTACCTTCCTACACATGAGCATATTTCAGATATCTTCACCAAACCACTTGCCAAGATGAAGTTCGAGTACTTTCATGAGAGATTTGGCCTGGTGGAGAATGTCTCCCTAGCTGAGAGGGAGTGTTGATGATTATAGCTTCATGAGACATTCTCCAGGACACAGACTGCGTGAGTCGGTCTGTGAGAGAGCCCATGATTTGGATGTGCCCATGAGATGGGTGTTTCGTTCCTCTCTAAGACTCATATGGAACGTTGTGTGCCCCTATGTGGGGTGAGGATTCCCATGATATGGGTGTTTTGTTTGAGATAAAATGATGTGTATGCCCCTATGTGGGGTGAGGATGCCCATGATATGGGTGTGTCATTTGAGATGGAACAATGTGTACCCCTATGAGGGGTGAAGGTGCCCATGTGATGGGTGTAAGGTTCTCCTTTATGTAGAGAGTTGAGATGATGTGGGTACTGTAGATGATTCTCATGCGAAACTCAGTGAGATAGATATCTGTTGAGTAGGATTTCCCTATGACTGAGCATGGGTGGATGTTCCCCTAGTGGCTGAGAACTAGTGGTTGTGTGAGATCCCTTGCTATATTATCTAAGAGTAATCTTTACCTATAACCCTAATTGCAATTTAAAGGGTACAGGTCGGCCCCACCATAAAGTGAAAGATAATTAATATTGTAATTATTAATTATATTCTGATTTATTGAGTTCGGCCCCGTTGTGCCAATAGACACCACTTTTTATGTGTCCAATCTAGTATAAATAAAGGTGATTTCCCCATTGAGGAAACACACAACACACATGTGATTTTGGAAATTATAGCAAGTACATATTCTAGGGCTAAAGTGCACACCTCTCTTGGGTGCTAGCTTCTTGGTTTTGGAGAGCACCCTTTTATGTGCTAGGTCTATGGTGTGGGAGGTCTTTCTCTTGTGAATATAGAAAAGGATTGACGGGTTTTCTTCCCTTGTTGAGAATGGTTTCCCAGGATATTTCTTGTGTTCTTATGCATGGTATTTCTTCTTGTGATCTTGGTTATTGCAGGAATTGTTAATGGTGTAGCTACATTTGTTTATGGTTCAAGTAAATTCTAAAATTGAAATAAAATTCATGCTTGATCCTAGCATAGTGAAAACACAACATGGTATCAGAGCATATCTATTGAAGAACCCATTGCACAAGCTCCAAGCAAGTCATTCTCCTCCTCTGTAGAACCGTATGACCCTCCTAGGGTTTCCAGAAAATCCATATGGCCCTCTCTTTTTGGGTTTTCCAGCACTTAATACTTGTAAGTTGGAGTTGAAAATTACATAGAAGTGTACAGACTCCTTCAGCACACCTCAATAGACTCTTAGAATGAAATTTCGACAAATTTCCCATAGCTCGTGATCTGCTAACACATATCCCTATGGATCTAACGGTCCAGCTTCGCTTCAGCTCTCTAACTCTTTGCGCTTCAGGAATTTCAAGTTTCAAACTTGCTTCCTCCCAAGCTAACGATATCTGACGGTTTAGATTCACTCGATCGATCCAACGACTGAGTTTTCACTTCAGGAATCTGGAACTCCAGACTTCGGGAAGTTCAAGTCTGAAATCTCGGTGGCTTCTCTCTCTTGTATGTACGAAGTGTTAAAGATCACATACCTTGTCTTGAATCAAACGGCTATTGATCCTTGCATTTTGATCCAACGGCTAATGTCTCTCCCCCTCTTGAGCTTTTGATTTTTCTGACTTAGAATATTTTCTAAGTGTTCAAAGGTTTGGAACCTTTTCTCCTCCGATGAGTCTGACTCTTGGATCTCGTTAACACTTATGAAAAGTGTTATTCCTCCTGAGCTTGGTCTTGTGAGGAATTCGACTTCCCACACACTCCTTACATTTCAGGGATTTTGATAAATCAGATCCAAAGGATTTCTTGAAGAGATATTCATCTCACCCTCTTAGCTTTCTCCTTTTGTTGGTTCTTCGACACTTAGTCGAATCTTAGATCTCTGCACTCCTTGCACCAGATATTTATGCAAGGTTTGAATTCTTGCAGATGACTATGCACGCCTTGCACCAGTCTCTTTGAACTCCTTACAAAGGGGAAAGTTTTGTGCTATCTCTTCTGAGATTTAGAACTGAAACAGATTTCGTCAACTCACTCCTTGCGTTTTGTGTGCACACCTTGCACCACTTTCAACAGAAGAGAAAAAATTGAAACTTATCCTAACATTCACATTTCCATCTACTCATAACGAAATTCATTCATTCATTCATGAAAACACAATAATAGGGAATTGCAAGCAATGTCCATACCATGCATTGGGTCAATTTTCCTCTATTATATTCAAACGTGAAAATGGCTACAACTATAATCAAAACAAAAAATGAAAACTCAGAAATATCCTACTAACTTGAAGCTAGCCTCATTTGGGCGTACAAAACCTCTATTTATCTCACAGGGTTCTTAGGGTTCCCCCTGACTACTTGTCTACTCCAAAACCTAACCTAATGAATATCTTAGATCAGTCACATTCTAGAGCAGGAGTGGAAACTCCCACTTCACTCGCAATCGTTTAAGCGTGCTTCCAAGATTTTTTCTGGTGTTGAGTTCAAGCGTGCTTCAAAATCGCTGAGCTCAGACGTGCATCAAACTATTCGTCGAGACTGTCAGCGTTGAGATTCCGAAAAGATTTCCATGCATTGGGTGGTATTTCTCTGCGTGCTTGGGAATGATGCTCATGCATCATTCATGCTTGAGACTAGCATAGTGAAAACTCAAAATGGTATCAGATCATAGGTCTTGAAGAAACCATTGGACAATCTCCAACCAAGTCGTCCTCCTCTTATGCAGAAATGTACGACCCTCCTAGGTTTTCTAGAAAATCCATACAACACTCTCTTTTTGGATGTTCTGTAACTTAATACTTCGAAGTTGGAGCTAAAAATTGCATAGGCATGTATGACCTCCTTCAACGCACCTCCAGAGACTCTTAGAGTGAAATTCCAAGAATTTTGGATTTTTGGCCCTAGGGTTTCTAGGGTTCCACAATTTTCTGTAGATTTTTGGTTTTAGGGTTTTTGCAGCTCATTGAAGAATATTTCAAGCTTACCTATGTTCTTCTAGACTTCAAGGCTTTTTTTTACAGGCATAAGCCCAACAAAACCTAAGGTTGCTAGCCTAGCCTAGCAGTTACATTTTCTAGCCAAATTGGCAAGGGTTTGTGAAGAATCTAAAAATATGAAGAACAGAACCTTGGTGGAAGATAGGCTTGATGGATCAAGCAACTTTAGTTCCTGGAATTCAATACTTTAGGTCACCCTTGAAGAGGAATATATATTGTGGACATTACAAAAATATTTACTAGAGATAGCTACCTATGAAGAGAAGGAAGAAAGGAAGGAAGATGGTGTCAAGCCCAGGAACATAATCATCTACTTAGTAAGACATCATCTCCTACCTCGTATTTCTAACCTAAAGACAAATTATGAAATGTATGAAGCATTGAAGAATATCTTTGAGACTGACAACACCCTTAGAGCTCTTACATTGAAGGGCTAGCTTCAAAATATCAAGATGACAAAAGGTGACATCATTGCTTCCATGTTTATGAATATGTCAGAAATCAGAGATCAGTTAGGTGCCAATGGAAAAATCATATCAGACATAGAACTTTTTTTGACCACTCTCAATAACCTTCCAAAACATTGGGAACCATTTCTTCAAAGTATTATTGGAAGAGAAAAACTACCTACTTTTGATCATCTATGGACAGACTATACCCAAGAAGAAATCAGACTTATAGCTAGAGGAGTGGAAGACTCCCCTCATGATAACAACCATGCTCTTGCACCTCATACAAAGAAAAGAGGAATAAATGAAAGAAACTTCAGGAAAACATTCAAATATGAGAAGACTTCATCAACTTCAGGTTATGATCAGAGAAAAGACATGTCAAAGATCCAGTGATTTAGATTTGACAAGTATGGACACTTTGCGAGAATTTGACCTACTAGAAAGAAAGGAAGACAATATGCTTCCACCACTGACATTGATCCAAACCCACCTCAGAAATATGAAGACATGAGAAATGAGGATTACTTCCTCTAACCTTTCTCAGGAAGACCAAACACAAGAGTGAGCATAATTGTAGACTAAGGTAAGTTGTTGTACTACATTCCTTATTTGATTTAGTCATTAACTTGTGTTTGATTGCATTTTGGTAATAAAGGGTATTATCCCTATTGTGGGAACCCTCATGACTTGGACCATTATCCCTGGTACGGGAGTCCAACTTTTCTTGATTGATTATTACTCTAGTACAGGAGACCATTTTGGTTGTTATCCCTATGACAGACCATATTGGTTATTATCCTAGAACTATAGAGTCAATACAGGACCTGAGAAGACATGAGACGTCTCTAGGTTAGAAAACACAAAAAAATGGAGCAATTGTAGCATGGTATTTCTTCTTGTGATCTTGGTTATTGCAGCAATTGTTAATGGTGTAGTTACATTTGTTTATGGTTCAAGTAAATGCTAAAATTGAAATAAAATTCATGCTTGAGCCTAGCATAGTGAAAACGCAACATGGCATCAGAGCATATCTCTTGAAGAACCCATTGAACAAGCTCCAAGCAAGTCATCCTCCTCTTCTACAAAATTGTACGACCCTCCAAGGGTTTCCAGAAAATCCATACAACCCTCTCTTTTTGGTTTTGCCCGCACTTAATACTTGGAAGTTGGAGTTGAAAATTGCATGGGAGTGTACAGACTCCTTCAACGTACCTCAAGAGACTCTTAGAATGAAATTTCAACACATTTCCCGTAGCTCATGATCTGTTGACACGTATCCCTATGGATCTAACGGTCCAGCTTCGCTTCGTCTCTCTGGCTCTTCGCGCTTCGGGAATTTCAAGTTTCAAACTTTCTTCCTCCCGAGCTCACAATATCTGACGGTTCAGATTCGCTTGATCGATCCAACGACTAAGATTTCACTTTGGGAATTCGAAACTCTCGAATTCGAGAAGATCAAGTCTCAAACGTCAGTGGGTTCTCTCTCGTGTATGTATGAAGCGTTAAAGATAGCATACCTTGTCTTGAAACAGACGGTTGTTGATCCTTGCGCTATGATCCAATGGCTAATGTTTCTCCCCCTCCTGAGCTTCTGATTTCTCTGACTTAGAATATTTTCTAAGTGTTCAAAGGTTTGGAACCTTTTCTCCTCCTACGAGTCTAACTCTTGGATCTTGTTAAGACTTATGAAAAGTGTTATTCCTCCCAAGCTTGGCCTTGTGAAGAATTCAACTTCCCGTGCACTCCTTGCATTTCAGGGATTTTTATAATTCAGAACCAAAGGATTTCTCGAAGAGAAATTCCTCTCGCCCTCTCGGCGTTCTCCTTTTACTAGTTCTTCAACACTTAGTCGAATTTCTGATCTGTGCAATCCTTGCACCAGATATTTATGCAAGGTTTGAATTATTTCGGATGACTATGCACACCTTCCACCAGTCTCTTTGAACTCCTTGAAAAAGGGAAAGTTTTGTGCTATCTCTTCTGAGCTTTGAAACTGAAACAGATTTCGTCAACGCACTCCTTGCGTTCTATGTGCACACCTTGCACCACTTTCAATAGAAGAGAAACAATTGAAAAGTATCCCAACATTCACATTTCCATCTACTCATAACGAAATTCATTCATTCATTCATGAAAACACAATAACAGGGAATTGCAACCAATGTCCATACCATGCATTGGGTCAATTTTCCTCTGTTATATTCAAAAGTGAAAATGGCTACAACTATAATCAAAACAAAAAATGAAAACTCAGAACTCTCCTACTAACTTGGAGCTAGCATCATTTGGGCATACAAAACCACTATTTATCTCAGAGGGTTCTTAGGGTTCCCCCCGAATACTTTTCTACTCCAAAACCTAACCTAACGAATATCTTAGATCAGTCACATTCCAGAGAAGGAGTGGAAACTTCCACTTCGCTCACAATCGTTCAAGCGTGCTTCCAAGATTTTTTCGACGCTGAGTTCAGGCGTGCTTCAAAATCGTTGAGTTCAAACGTGCTTCAAAATATTCATTGAGACTGTCAGCGTTGAGATTCTGAAAAGATTCCCGTGTACTGGGTGGTCCTTCTCTGCGTGCTTGCCAACGATGCTCTTGCATCATTCATGATTGAGCCTAGCATAGTGAAAAATCAACATGGTATCATAGCATAGGTCTTGAAGAACCCATTTCACAAGATCCAAGCAAGTCATCCTCCTCTTATGCAGAAACGTACGACCCTCCTAGGTTTTCCAGAAAATCCATACGACCCTCTCTTTTTGGGTGTTCAAGAAATTAATACTTGGAAGTTGGAGCTGAAAATTGAAAAGGAGTGTACGGCCTCCTTCAACGCACCTCCAAAGACTCTCCAAGTGAAATTCCNAGAATTTTGGATTTTTGGCCTTAGGGTTTCTAAGGTTCCACAATTTTCTGCAGATTTTTGGTTTTAGGGTTTTTGTAGCTCATTGAAGAAGATTTCAAGATTACTTGTGTTCTTCTAGACTTCAAGGCTTATTTTTTGCATTCATAAGCCCAACAAAACCTAAGGTTACTAGCCCAGCCTAGCCGTTAAATTTTCTAGCCAAATTGGCAAGGGTTTGTGAAGAATCTGAAAATATGAAGAACGGAACCTTGGTGGAAGATAGGCTTGATGGATCAAGAAACTTCAGTTCCTGGAATTCAATACTTCAGGTCACCCTTGAAGAGGAAGATATATTGTGGACATTACAAAAATCTTTACCAGAGATAGCTACCTATGAAGAGAAGGAAGAAAGGAAGGAAGATGACGTCAAGGAAAGGAATATAATCATCTACTCATTAAGAGATCATCTCATGCCTTGTATTGATAACCTAAAGACAACTTATGAAACATATGAAGCATTGAATAATATTTTTGAGACTGACAACACCCTCAGAGCTCTTACTTTGAAGGGGTAGCTTCAAAATATCAAGATGACAAAAGGTGACATCATTGCTGCCATATTTATGAATATGTTAGAAATCAGAGATCAGCTAGGTGCTAATGGACAAATCATATCAGACGGAGAAATTATTTCGACCACTCTCAATAACCTTCCAAAACATTGGGAACCATTTCTTCAAAGTATTATTGGAAGATAAAAACTACCTTCTTTTGATCGTCTATGGACAGACTGTACCCAAGAAGAAATTAGACTTATAGCTAGAGGAGTGGAATACTCCCCTCATGATAACAACCATCCTCTTGCACTTCATACAAAGAAAAGAGGAATAAATAAAATAAACTTCAAGAAAACATTCATAGATGAGAAGACTTCATCAAATTCAGGTTATGATCAGAGAAAAGACATGTCAAAGATCCAGTTCTTTAGATGTGACAAGTATGGACACTTTGTGAGAAATTGTCCTACTATAAAGAAAGGAAGACAATATGCTTCCACCATTGACATTGATCCAGACCCACCTTAGAAAGATGAAGACATGAGAAATGAGGATTACTTCATCTAACCTTTCTCAGGAAGACCAAACACAAGAGTAAGCATAATTGTAGACTAGGGTAAGTTGTTGTACTACATTCCTTATTTGACTTAATCATTAACTTGTGTTTGATTGCATTTTGGTAATAAAGGGTATTATCCCTGTTTTGGGAACCCTCATGACTTGGACCATTATCCCCGGTACGGTAGTCCAAATTTTCTTGATTGACTATTACTTTAGTACAGGAGGCCATTTTGGTTGTTATCCCTATGGCAGGCCATCTTGGTTATTATCCTAGTACTGTAGAGTCAACAGAGGACCTGAGAAGACATGAGATTTCTCCAGGTTAGAAAACATAGAAAAATGGAGATGGTTGTCCTTCAGACTTTAGAGGGAGTCACCTGACTCAGAGGGATTCAAACTATTTGAGAATAAGGAAGGGACAATACCTTCTCCCCTTCAACAGTTCAGAGGGATACAACCATTGATTCATTCGATCCATTTGCTCCATTTGATATTTGAAGAGACATTGCAGCAGGCCACAAAAGGTCTGCCTAGGATCGACAATGATCTGGATTATTTTCGGCACGAAATGAGAGCGGAGATATAATAAAGAAATGCACAGAGATATTGCATATATTCAATAATATAACAGAAATGTATCAGAGATGAAACCATAAAAACAGATATACAGTAATACACGATTTCTATTAATCAAAGAAATGT
>JASDQU010100777.1:226585-239921 GCA_032191745.1 Picea mariana
CGTTGGAAAGGTATTGTTGAGGAGATTAATTTTGGGGCTCAATAATGCCTTTAGATATCATTGAGAACCTCTATCTTGAAAACCTTCATTTGGACCCTCAAAATGGCCCCGGAAGTTAAAACCTGCTAAAAATAGTAAATTGCCAAAATGGCCAGAAAATTGTTTTGAGCCATTTGGAAAAGGTGGGTGGCCACTGATATACACCTATATCAGAAAAAATCCTTAAGAGACAGAGGGACATACAAATCCTTGAGGCACATTTTGAGAGAGCAAGAGACAAAAGAGATTTTCGAGCTATGTTTCAGCCATGATCCACATCATTGATACTGAGTCTTCTTGTTATTGAGAAGCAGCAGATCATCAGGTATGGAAATATGCCATGACGAAAGAATAGCAGTCCATATTGAAGAATTATGTGTGGGATATCGTTATGAGACCATAAGGTAAGTCTGTAGTGACTTCCAAAGTGGATCTATAAGACCAAGTCTGCAGTCGATGTAAGTGTCGAGAAGTACAAGTGATATTTGCAGCTAGAGGGATTCGTGGTTCATGATTCAACCGAGACAGACTCACTGTTTAGCAGCGAAGCATGCATTGAGGCACAGTTGGATATGGTTTGAGATATGTCTTCAATAGACATACCCTCTAGGGATATCTCGATGTAGATTGGGCAGAGAGCGTAGTGGACTGGAAGAGCACATATGGTTGTAGTTTTACCTTGGGTTCTGCCATGGTTTCCTGGTACTGCAAGAAACGGAGCTCTGTGGCCTTGAGTACCACAAAAGTAGATTATATAGCATTGAGTGTGGCAGTTCATGAACCAATGTGGCTTCACAAGATCCTGGAAGATTTATTTGATCATGAGATGGATCGTACCATTATTCATTGTGATAACCAGAGTTGTGTGAATCTCTTTGAGAACCCTGTGTTTCACGATAGATCAAAATACATTGAGATAAAATATCATTATATCAGAGACATGGTGCAGAGGAAATAAGTACACGTACACTACCTTCCTACACATGAGCAGATTACATATATATTCACCAAACCACTTGCCAAGATGAAGTTCGAGTACTTTCGTGAGAGACTTGGCCTGGGGGAGAATGCCTCCCTAGCTGAGAGGGGGTGTTGATGATTATAGCTTCATGAGACATTCTCCAAGACACAGACTGAGTGGTTCAGTCTCTAACAGAGCCCATGATTTGGATGTGCCCATGAGATGGGTGTGTCGTTCCTCTCTGAGACTCATATGGAACATTGTGTGCCCATGTGTCGGGTGAGGATTCCTATGAGATGGGTGTTTCGTTTGAGTTGAAATGATGTGTATACCCCTATGTGGGGTGGGGATGCCCATGATATGGGTGCGTCATTTGAGATGGGTGTAAGGTTCTCCTTTATGTATAGAGTTGAGACGATGTGGGTACTCCAAATGATTCTTCTGTGAGACTCAATGAGATAGATATATGTTGACTAGGACGTCTCTATGATTGAGCATGGGTGGATGTGCCCCTAGTGGTTGAGCACTAGTGGTTGTGTGAGATCCCTTGCTATATTATCTAAGAGTAATATTTACCTGTAACCCTGATTTTGATGTAAAGGGTACAAGTCGGCCCAACCATAAAGTGAAAGATAATTATTGTAAAAGATAATTAATAGTGTAATTATTAATTATATTTTGCGTTATTGAGGTCGGCCCTGTTGTGCCAATAGACACCACTTTTGATGTGTCCAGTCTAGGATAAATAAAGGTGATTTCCCCATTGAGGAAACACACAACACACATGTGATTTTGGAAATTTCAGCAAGTACATATTCTAGGGCTGAAGTGTACACCTCTCTTGGGTGCTAGATTCTTGGTTTTGGAGAGCACCCTTTTGTGTTCTTGGTATATGGTGTGGAAGGTCTTTCTCTTGTGAATATAGAAAAGGATTGATGGGTTTTCTTCCCTTGTTGAGAAGGGTTTCCTAGGATATTTCTTGTGTTCTTGTGCATGGTATTCCTTCTTGTGATCTCGGTTATTGCAGCAATTGTTAATGGTGTAGCTACATTTGTTTATGGTTCAAGTAAATGCTAAAATTGAAATAAAATTCATGCTCTAGCCTAGCATAGTGAAAACGCAACATGGTATCATAGCATATGTCTTGAAGAACCCATTGCACAAGATCCAAGCAAGTTGTCCTCCTCTTCTGTAGAACCATATGACCCACATAGGGTTTCCAGAAGATCCATATGGCCCTCTCTTTTTGGGTTTTCCAGCACTTAATACTTGTAAGTTGGAGTTGAAAATTGCATAGGAGTGTACAGACTCCTTCAACGCGCCTCAAGAGACTCTTAGAATGAAATTTTGACAAATTTCCCGTAGCTCGCATTTGCTGACATGTATCCCTATGGATATAACAGTCCAGCTTCGCTTCAGCTCTCCGGCTCTTCGTGCTTCGGGAATTTCAAGTTTCAAACTTGCTTCCTCCAGAGCTCATGATATTTGACGGTTCAGATTCACTCGATCGATCCAACAACTGAGATTTCACTTCGGGAATCCAGACTCTGAACTTTGGGAAGTTCAAGTCTCTAATATCGGTGGGTTCTCTCTCCTTTATGTATGAAGTGTTAAAGATCGCATACCTTGTCTTGAATCAGACGGTTGTTGATCCTTACGTTGTGATCCAACCGCTAATGTCACTCCCCCTCCTAAGCTTTTGATTTCTCTGACTTAAAATATTTTCTAAGTGTTCAGAGGTTTGGAACCTTTTCTCCTCCGATGAGTCTGACTCTTGGATATCGTTAACACTTATGAAAAGTGTTATTCCTCCTGAGCTTGGTCTTGTGAATAATTTGACTTCTTGCGCACTCCTTGCCTTTCATGGATTTCTATAACTCAGATCCAAATGATTTCTCAAAGATAAATTCCCCCCGCCCTCTTGGCGTTCTCCTTTTGTTGGTTCATTTGACACTTAGTCGAATCTCGGATCTATGCACTCCTTGCACCATATATTTACGCAAGGTTTGAATTCTTGTGGAAGACTATGCACACCTTGCACCAGTCTCTTTGAACTCCTTGCAAAGTGGAAAGTTTCATGCTATCTCTTCTGAACATCGGAACTGAAACAGATTTTGTCAACGCACTCCTTGTGTTCTGTGTGCACACCTTGCACCACTTTCAATAGAAGAGAAACAATTGAAACGTATCCTAACATTCACATTTACATCTACTCATAACTAAATTCATTCATTCATTCATGAAAACACAATAGCAGGGAATCGCAAGCAATGTCCATACCATGCATTGGGTCAATTTTCTTCTGTTATATTCAAAAGTGAAAATGGATACAACTATAATCAAAACAAAAATTGAAAACTCAGAAATCTAGTACTAACTTGCAACTAGCCTCATTTGGGCGTAGAAAACCTCTATTTATCTCAGAGGGTTCTTAGGGTTCTCCCCGACTACTTGTCTACTCCAAAACCTAACCTAACGAATATCTTAGATCAGTCACATTCCAAAGAAGGAGTGGAAACTCCAACTTCACTTGCAATCGTTCAAGTGTGTTTCCAAGATTTTTTCGGCACTGAGTTCAGGCATGCCTCAAAATCGTTGATTTCAGATGTGCTTCAAAATATTCGTCAAGACTGTTAGCGTTGAGATTCCGAAAATATTCCCATGCGCTGGGTGGTCCTTCTCTGTGTGCTTGCCAATGATGCTCCTGCATCATTCATTCTTGAGCCTAGCATAGTGAAAACTCAACATGGTATCAAAGCATAGGTCTTGAATAACACATTGCACAAGCTCCAAGCAAGTCGTCCTCCTCTTATGCAGAAACGTACGACCCTCCTAGGTTTTCCAGAAAATCCGTATGACCCTCTCTTTTTGGGTGTTCCAAAACTTAATACTTGTAATTTGGAGCTGAAAATTTCATAGGAGTGCATGGCCTCCTTCAATGCACCTCCAGAGACTCTCGGAGTGAAATTCCAAGAATTTTGGATTTTTGGCCCTAGGGTTTCTAGGGTTCCACAATTTTCTACAGATTTTTGGTTTTAGGGTTTCTGCAGCTCATTGAAGAAGATTTCAAGCTTACCTGTGTTCTTCTAGACTTCAAGCCTTATTTTTTGCAGTCATAATCCCAACAAAACCTAAGGTTTCTAGCCTCTAGTCTAGACGTTACATTTTCTAGCCAAATTGGCAAGGGTTTGTGAAGAATCTAAAAATATGAAGAACGAAACCTTGGTGGAAGATAGGCTTGATGGATCAAGCAACTTCAGTTCCTAGAATTCAATAATTCAAGTCACCCTTGGAGAGGAATATATATTGTGGACATTACAAAAATCTTTACCAGAGATAGCTACCTATGAAGAGAAGGAAGAAAGGAAGGAAGATGGCGTCAAGGCAAGGAACATAATTATCTACTCAGTAAGAGATCATCTCCTGCCTCATATTGCTAACCTAAAGAAAACTTATGAAATGTATGAAGCATTGAAGAATATTTTTGAGACTGACAACACCCTCAGAGCTCTTACATTGAAGGGCTAGCTTCAAAATATCAAGATGACAAAAGGTGACATCATTTCTACCATCTTTATGAAGATGTCAGAAATCATAGATCAGCTAGGTGCCAATGGAAAAATCATATCAGACATAGAACTTTTTTTGACCACTCTCAATAACCTTCCAAAACATTGGGAACCATTTCTTCAAAGTATTATTGGAAAAGAAAAACTACCTACTTTTGATCGTCTATGGACAGACTGTACCCAAGAAGAAATCAGACTTATAGCTAGAGGAGTGGAAGACTCCCCTCGTGATAACAACCATGCTCTTGCACTTCATACAAAGAAAAGAGGAATAAATAAAAGAAACTTCAGGAAAACATTCAAAGATGAGAATACTTCATCAACTTCAGGTTATGATCAAAGAAAAGATATGTCAAAGATCCAGTGCTTTAGATGTGACAAATATGGACACTTTGCGAGAAATTGTCCTACTAGAAAGAAAGGAATACAATATGCTTCCACCACTGACATTGATCCAAACCCACCTTAGAAAGATGAAGACATGAGAAATGAGGACTACTTCCTTTAACCTTTCTTAGATAGACCAAACACAAGAGTGAGCATAATTGTAGACTAGGGTAAGTTGTTGTACTACATTCCTTATTTGATTTAATCATTAACTTGTGTTTGATTGCATTTTGGTAATAAAGGGTATTATCCTTGTTGTGGGAACCCTCATGACTTGGACCATTATCCCTGGTACGGGAGTCCAACATTTCTTGATTGATTATTACTCTAGTACATGAGGCCATTTTAGTTGTTATCCCTATGGCAGGCCATATTGGTTATTATCCTAGTACTGTAGAGTCAATAGAGGAGCTTAGAAGACATGAGATGTCTCCAGGTTAGAAAACACAGAAAAATGGAGATGTTTTTCCTTCAGACTTCAGAGGGAGTCACCTAACTCAGAGGGAGTCAAACTATTTGAGAAGAAGGAAGGGACAATACTTTCTCCCCTTCAACAGTTCAGAGGAAGACAACCATTGATTCATCCAATCCATTTGCTCCATTTTATATTTCGATAGACAATGCAGCAAGCCACAAAAGGTTTTCCTGGGCTCGACAAACTCCACAAGAGATAGAGGGTCATACAACTCCTCGAGGCACATTCCGAGAGAGAAAGAGACCAAAGAGATTTTCGAGCTATGTTTCAGCCATGATCCACATCATTGATACTAAGTCTTCTTGTTATGGAGAAGCAGCAGGTCATCAAGTATGGAAAGATTCCATCACAAGAGAATAACAGTCCATACTAAAGAATGATGTGTGGGATATCATTCTGAGACCAGAAGGGAATTCTGTAGTGACTTCCAAAGTGGATCTATAAGACCAAGTATGCAGTCGATGGAAGTGTCGAGAAGTACAAGCGATATTTGCAGCTAGAGGGATTCGTGGTTCATGATTCAACCGATACAGACTCATTGAATAGCAGTGAAGCATGCATTGAAGCACAGTTGGATATGGTTTGGGATATGTCTCCAATAAACATACGCTTCCAGGGATATGTCGATGTAGATTGAGCAGAGAGCATAGTCGACCGAAAGAGCACATCTGGTTGTAGTTTTACCTTGGGTTCGGCCATGGTTTCCTGGTACTGCAAGAAACGGAGCTTTGTGGCCTTGAGTACCACAAAAGCAGATTATATAGCATTGAGTGTGGAAGTTTTCAAACCAATGTGGCTTCACAAGCTCCTGGCAGATTTATTTGATCATGAGATGGATCCTACCATTATTCATTGTGATAACCAGAGTTGTGTGAATCTCTCCGAGAACCTTGTGTTTCACGATAGATCAAAATACATTGAGATAAAATATCATTATACCAAATACATGGTGCAGAGGAAATAAGTACACATACACTACCTTCCTACACATGACCAAATTTCAGATATCTTCACCAAACCACTTGCCAAGATGAAGTTTGAGTACTTTCATGAGAGACTTGGCCTGGTGGAGAATGCCTCCCTAGATGAGAGGGAGTGTTGATGATTATAGCTTCATGATACATTCTCCAGGACACAGACTGAGTGAGTCAGTATGTGAGAGAGCCCATGATTTGGATGTGCCCATGATATGGGTCTGTTGTTCCTCTCTGAAACTTAGATGGAATGTTGAGTGCTCCTTTGTGGGGTGAGTATTCCCATGAGATGGGTGTGTCGTTTGAGATGAAATGATATGTATGCCCCTATGTGGGGTGAGGATGCCCATGATATAGGTGTGTCATTTGAGATGGAACGATGTGTACCCCTTTGAGGGGTTAAGGTTCCCATGTGATGGGTGTAAGGTTCTCCTTTATGTAGAGATTTGAGACGATGTGGGTACTCCAGATGATTCTCCTATGAGACTCAGTGAGATAGATATCTATTGAGTAGGACATCCCTATGACTGAGCATTGGTGGATGTGGCCCTAGTGGGTTTGTGAGATCCCTTGCTATATTATCTAAGAGTAATATTTACCTGTAACCCTAATTGTGATATAAAGGGTATAGGTCAGCCCCACCATAACTTGAAAGATAATTAATGCAAAAGATAATTAATATTGTAATTATTAATTATATTCTGAGTTATTGAGGTCGGCCCTGTTTTTCCAATATACACCACTTTTGGTGTGTCCATTCTAGTATAAATAAAGGTGATTTCCCCATTGAGGAAACACACAACACACATGTGATTTTGGAAATTTCAGCAAGTACATATTATAGGGCTGAAGTCCACACCTCTCTTGGGCGCTAGCTTCTTGGTTTTGGTGAGCACACTTTTGTGTGCTAGGTCTATGGTGTGGGAGGTATTTCTCTTGTGAATATAGAAAAGGAATGATGGGTTTTCTTCCCTTGTTGAGAAGGGCTTCCCAGTATATTTCTTGTGTTCTTGTGCATGGTATTTCTTCTTGTGATCTTGGTTATTGCAACAATTGTTAATGGTGTAGCTACATTTGTTTATGGTTCAAGTAAAAGCTAAAATTGAAATCTTTCATGAGCCTAGCATAGTGAAAACGCAACATGGTATCAGAGCATATGTCTTGAAGAACCCATTGCACAAGCTCCAAGCAAGTCGTCCTCCTCTTCTGCGGAACCGTACGACCCTCTTAGGGTTTCCAGAAAATCCATACAGCCCTCTCTTTTTGGGTTTTCCAACACTTAATACTTGGAATTTGGAGTTGAAAATTGCATAGGAGTCTACGGACTCCTTCAGCGCACCTCAAGAGACTCTTAGAGTGAAATTTCGAGAAGTTTGGATTTTTGGCCCTTGGGTTCCATAATTTTCTGCAGATTTTTGGTTTTAGGGTTTTTGCAGCTCATTGAAGAAGATTTCAATCTTACCAGTGTTCTTCTAGAATTCAAGGCTTATTGTTGGAATTCATAAGCCCAACAAAACCTAGGTTTGCTATCCTAGCCTAGCCGTTACGTTTTCTAGCCAAATTGGAAAGGGTTTGTGAAGAATCTAACAATATGAAGAACAGAACCTTGGTGGAAGATTGGCTTGATGGATCAAGAAACTTCAGTTCCTGGAAGTCAAGACTTTAGGTCACCCTTGAAGAGGAAGACATATTTTGGACAATACAAAAATCTTTACCAGAGACAACTACCGATGAAGAGAAGGAAGAAAGGAAGGAAGATGGCATCAAGAAAAGGAAGATAATAATCTACTCAGTAAGAGATCATCTCCTACCTCGTATTTCCAACCTAAAGACAAATTATGAAATGTATGAAGCATTGAAGAATATGTTTGAGAGTGAAAACACCCTTCGAGCTCTTACATTGAAGGGTCAGCTTCAAAATATCAAGATGAAAAAAGTTGACACCGTTTTTTCCTTCTTTATGAAGATGTCAGAAATCAGAGATCAGTTATGGGCCATTGGAGGAATCATATCAGACAGAGAACTTGTTTTTACCACTCTCAATAATCTTCCAAAACATTGGGAACCATTTCTTCAAAGTATCAGTGGAAGAGAAAAAATACCTACTTTTGATCGTCTGTGGAGAGATTGTACCCAAGAAGAAATCAGACTTATAGCTAGAGGAGTGGAAGACTCCCCTAATGATGAAAGTAATGTTCTTTCACTTCATACAAACAAAGGAGGAAGAAATAAAATAAACTTCATGCAAACATTCAAATATGAGAAGACTTCATCAGCTTCAGGTTATGATCAGAGAAAAGACATGTCAAATATCCAGTGCTTCAGATGTGACAAGTATGGACACTTTTCAAGAAATTGTCCTACCAGAAAGAAAGGAAGAAAATATGCTTCCACCATTAAAATTGATCCAGACCCACCTCAGAAATATGAAGACATGAGAAATGAGGATTACTTCCTCTAACCTTTCTCAGGAAGACCAAATACAAGAGTGAGCATAATTGTAGACTAGGGTAAGTTGTTGTATTGCATTCCTTATTTGATTTAATCATTAACCTGTAGTTGATTTCATTTTGGTAATAAATGGTATTATCCCTGGTGTGGAATCCCTCATGACTTGGACCATTATCCTTGGTACAGGAGTCCAAATTTTCTTGATTGATTATTATTCTAGTACAGGAGGCCATTTTGGTTGTTATCCCTATGGCGGGCCATATTGGTTATTATCCTAGTATTGTAGAGTCAATAGAGGACATGAGAAGACATGATATATCTCCAGGTTAGAAAACACAGAAAAATGAAGATGTCTATACTTCAGACTTCAAAGGGATTCACCTGACTCGGAGGGAGTCAAAATATTTGAGAAGGAAGGGACAATACCTTCTCCCCTTCAGTAGTTCAGATGGATACAACCATTGATTCATCCAATCCAATTGCTCCATTTGATATTTCCAGAGACATTGAAAAAGGACACAAAAGGCATGTCTGGGATCGACAAACTCTGCAAGAGGCAGAGGGACATACAGCGCATCGAGGCACATTCCGAGAGAGAAAGAGACCAAAGATATTTTCGAGATATGTTTCATCCATAAGCCACATCATTGATATTGAGTCTTCTTATTATGGAGAAGCAGCAGGTCAGCATGTATGGAAAGATGCCATGACAGAAGAATAGTAGTCCATATTGAAGAATGATGTGTGGGATGTCATTCTGAGAACAGAAGGGAAGTCTCTAGTGACTTCCAAAGTGGATATATAAGATCAAGTATGAAGTCGATGGAAGTGTCGAGAATTACAAGCGATATTTGTAGCCAGATGGATTTGTGGTTCATGAGTCAACCGAGACAGACTCACTGGATAGCAGCAAAGCATGTATTGATTCACAGTTGGATATGGTCTGACATATGCATCCAATAGACATAATATTGTAGGGATATGCTGATGCAGATTGGGTAGAGAGTGCAGTGGACCGAAAGAGCACATTCGGTTGTGGTTTTTCCTTGGGGTCTGCCATGGTTTCCTGGTGTAACATGAAACAGAGATCTATGGCCTTGAGTACCGTAGAAGCAAATTATATAGCATTGAGTGTGGCAGTTCACGAAGCAGTGTGGCTTTTCAAGCTCCTGAAATATTTATTTTATCATGAGATGGATCCTACCATTATTCATTGTGATAACCAGAGTTGTGTGGAGCTCTCTAAGAACCTTGTTTTTCACGATAGATCGAAACACATTGAGATAAAATATCATTATATTAGAGACATTATGCATAGGAAAGAAGTACATGTACAATACCTTCCTACACATGAGCATATTGCAGATATCTTCACCAAACCACTTGCCAAGACGAATTTCGAGTAATTCCATGAGAGACTTGGCCTGGTGGAGAATGCCTCCCTAGCTGAGAGGGAGTGATGATGATTACATCTTCGTCAGACATCCTCTGGGACACAAACTGAGTGAGTGGGCCTATGATAGAGCCCATGAGTTGGGTGTGCCCATGAGATGGGTGTGTCATTCCTCTCTGAGACTAAGATGGAATGTTGCATGCCCCTATGTGGGGTGAGGACTCCCATGAGATGGGTGTGTCGCTTGAGATGAAACGATCTGTATGCCCCTGTGTGGGGTGAGGATTCCCATGAAATGGGTGTTTCATTTGAGATGGAACAGTGTGTACCCTTGTGAAGGGTGAAGGTTCCCATGTGATGGGTGTATCGTTCTCCTCTGTGTAGAGAGTTGAGATGATGTGGTACTCCAGATGATTCTCCTGTGAGACTCAGTGAGATAGAGATCTGTTGAGTAGGACATCCCTATGGCTGAGAAGAGGTGGACGTGCCTCTAGTGGTTGAGCACTAGTGGGTGTGTGAGATCCATTTCTATATTTTCTAAGAGTAATATTCCCCTGTAACCCTAATTGTGATGTAAAGGGCACAGGTCTGCCCCACCATAAAGAGAAAGATAATTAATGTAAAAGATAATTAATATTTTAATTATTAATTATATTCTGAGTTATTGAGGTCAGATTTATTGTGCCAATAGTCACCACTTTTGATGTGTCCAGTCTAGTATATATAAAGGTGATTTCCTCGGTGAGGAAGCACACAACACACATGTGATTTTGGAAATTTCAGCAAGTACATATTCTAGAGCTGAAGTGCACACCTCTGTTGGGTGCTAGCTTCTTGGTTTTGGAGAGCACACTTTTGTGTGATAGGTATATGGTGTGGGAGGTATTTCTCTTGAGAATATAGCAAAGGATTGTTGGGTTTTCTTCCCTTGTTGAGAAGGGTTTCCCAAGATATTACTTGTGTTCTTATGCATGGTATTTCTTCTTGTGATCTTGGTTATTGCAACAATTGTTAATGGTGTAGATGCATTTGTTTATGGTTCAAGTAAATTCTAAAATTGAAATAAACTTCATGCTTGAACCTAGCATAGTGAAAATTCAACAAGGATTACCCCAGATGACACAAGAAATCGTGGAGAAGAGCTAAATGGCTCAAAGACTATTCCACCAGAGGAAATCGTTGATCAAGAAAACCCCAGCCCTATGTCACCACAGGCAGGATCGCCAGTGACTACTATAGTTCAGTGGAGGATAGAAAGAGAATCAAGTCGGACAGGTGTGCCTACTGTCCTCATAGACTCAATTACCATAAATGACGATGAGGAAAGTTCAGAGGTTTCACACATAACACTGGTACCAATCACAGAATAGGAAGAACCAAGGGAAACATCTACTCCAGCTTCCGACGCTTTGATCCCAAATCCCCGGGAAGGTGATCATGAGGCTAGGATCACTCTGGACACTGAATTTATTGACCAATTGAGAACACAGCCTCAGAATGACAGCTACAAGAATGAATTGGGTGCTCGTGAACAAGAAGAGGAAATGCAGCAACCAAAAATTGATATCTCAATGGTCAAACCCCCAGCTAATGTTGATCCTTTACCTACCTCCCCATCTAGGACCAGGACTCCACCAACTGATGAGAACCAGTAGGAGGCCAAGTCACCAGAACATACAAAAATTTTCCCTACCAAGGAACTAAGAGAACCTGCCATGGAACATCTCTATACAGTAGGAAGCCTAGGTAGTACTCTATCATGGGGAGATCAACAGATTCATGAACCAGTAGATGAAATCGTTGATATACAGGAAATTTCTTATGATGGGAAAAGGAAATCTGTAATGAGAAAAAATACCAAGAAAAGGAGGCTCGTGCTCGATAGCACACTTCTCATTACCACAGAGGAAACGTTGTTTGACACAAAAAATACTAAGATGACTGAGCTAATCGAAGCAGGTATGGCTATAACCAATGGTACGTTGGACAGGGAAAGAAGGGATGAAAGGGAGGTAGATTCCATGAAGAAAGAGTTGGACCATCTCCGACATCAAGCAGATTATTACCAGAATTCAACACAGGCAGTGGTACTCCTGAAAAGTGATTTCCGAGAAATGTATGCACAATTCACTAGTGAAAGAGATCTCTTCACTACTCGCATATTTCATTTCCAAGAAGATACCCTCATGGGGTTGGAAACCTATAAATACATGTGGAAATGGTATGGAAAGGAACATCAAGCCTTAGAAATAATAAACTACATCATCAAAGTGAAAAAGGGTCGAGATACAAAGGAGCATGGCATCTGAGTGTTGATGGATAGCAACAACGCCCGAATAAAGAAGGAAGTTGAACACTGGGTAAGCATGGTCCAAAAACCTCAGCGGAAAATGCAGGAAATATGGGGAGAGTGTGAGAAAGTTTGGGAGAAAATCAATCGGGAAATGAGGACCATTGACCTACCAGAGTTTTGTCCACCAGAAGATTTCGCCAATCTGTGTGACATAGTTAAACAACATCAAGAGAAAGACCTGGCATGGGAAGTGGATATTTATGAAATTTAAAGCATGATCCTGGGTCAAGTGAAGAAGTTAATGGAACCCTCAATTAAATCTCTTGTAGTCCTACAATGCTTAAGTGTCAAGCTACTCAAGTATAAGGAATGATCAATAGAGATATAGGAGGTCCTCTACGCTCTAATGGATCAGCACAAGTTTCCATATGCAAATACATGTGAAGATATATTCATCAAGTGGTTAGAGTACGAGAAGAACAATCCACTTCAGTAAAACCACTATATGATTCGAGGAGAAGAAAAACAGATAGAGGAATTTTCCACGTGGTGTTTTCTTAATTTATCACAACTTTAGTAGTTGTTTTTAGTTTAGTTATTTTTTGTTATAAATAAGGGCATTGACCTGGGACAATGGGTCAATAGTTTTGGAGAGAAAGACTTTTTCTGGAATTTTGTAAGAGAATTATTTTTGTGCAAGTTATTTTAATTAAGAAGTTCTATTTAAAACTAAATACACTTCTATCATCTAAGGTGTGAATGTGATTGGACTGAGGGGGGTTATCTCTGTCTTC
>JASDQU010100777.1:264582-293930 GCA_032191745.1 Picea mariana
ATATTACTCTTAGAAAATATAGAAATGGATCTCACACACCCACTAGTGCTCAACCACTAGAGGCACGTCCACCTCTTCTCAGCCATAGGGATGTCCTACTCAACAGATATCTATCTCACTGAGTCTCACAGGAGAATCATCTGGAGTACCACATCATCTCAACTCTCTACACAGAGGAGAGAGATACACCCATCACATGAGAACCTTCACCCTTCACAAGGGTACACACTGTTCCATCTCAAATGACACACCCATTTCATGGGAATCCTCACCCCACATAGGGGCATACAGATTGTTTCATCTCAAGTGACACACCCATCTCATGGGAGTCCTCACCCCACATAGGGGCACACAACATTCCATCTTAGTCTCAGAGAGGAATGACACACCCATATCATGGGCACACCCAAATCATGGGCTCTATCATAGGCCCACTCACTTAGTTTGTGTCCCAGAGGATGTCTCATGAAGATTTAATCATCAACACTCCCTCTCAGCTAGGGAGGCATTCTCCACTAGGCCAAGTCTCTCATGGAATTACTCGAAATTCATCTTGGCAAGTGGTTTGGTGAAGATATCTGCAATATGCTCATGTGTAGGAAGGTATTGTATGTGTACTTCTTTCCTATGCATAATGTCTCTAATATAATGATATTTTATCTCAATGTGTTTCGATCTATCGTGAAAAACAAGGTTCTTAGAGAGCTCCACACAGCTCTAGTTATCACAATGAATAATGGTAGGATCCATCTCATGATAAAATAAATATTTCAGGAGCTTGAAAAGCCACACTGCTTCGTGAACTGCCACACTCAATTCTATATAATCTGCTTCTACGGTACTCAAGGCCATAGAGCTCTGTTTCATGTAACACCAGGAAACCATGGAAGACCCCAAGGAAAAACTGCAACCGAATGTGCTCTTTCGGTCCACTGCACTCTCTACCCAATCTGCATCGACATATCCCTGTAAGCTTATATCTACTGGACGCATATGTCAGACCATATCCAACTGTGAATCAATACATGCTTTGCTGCTATCCAGTGAGTCTATCTCGGTTGACTCATGAACCACAAATCCATCTGGCTACAAATATCGCTTGTAATTCTCGACACTTCCATCGACTTCATACTTGATCTTATATATCCACTTTGGAAGTCACTACATACTTCCCTTCTGGTTTCAGAATGACATCCCACACATCATTCTTCAATATGGACTACTATTCTTCTGTCATGGAATCTTTCCATACATGCTGACCTGCTGCTTCTCCATAACAAGAAGACTCAATATCAATGATGTGGCTTATGGATGAAACATATCTCAAAAATATCTTTGGTCTCTTGCTCTCTCGGAATGTGCCTCGATGAGCTGTATGTCCCTCTGCCTCTTGCAGAGTTTGTCAATCCCAAGCATGCCTTTTGTGTCCTTTTGCAATGTCTCTGGAAATATCAAATGGAGCAATTGGGTTGGATGAATCAATGGTTGTATCCCTCTGAACTACTGAAGGGGAGAAGGTATTGTCCCTTCCTTCTTCTCAAATATTTTGACTCCCTCCAAGTCAGGTGAATCCCTCTGAAGTCTTAAGTATAGACATCTTCATTTTTCTATGTTTTCTAACCTGGAGATATATCATGTCTTCTCATGTCCTCTATTGACTCTACAATACTAGGATAATAACCAATATGGCCTGCCATAGGGATAAAAACCAAAATGGCCTTCTGTACTAGAATAATAATCAATCAAGAAAATTTGGACTCCTGTACCAAGGATAATGGTCCAAGTCATGAGGGATTCCACACCAGGGATAATACCCTTTATTACCAAAATGAAATCAACTACAGGTTAATGATTAAATCAAATAAGGAATACAATAAAACAACTTACCCTAGTTTACAATTATGCTCACTCTTGTATTTGGTCTTCCTGAGAAAGGTTAGAGGAAGTAATCCTCATTTCTCATGTCTTCATATTTCTGAGGTGGGTCTGGATCAATTTCAACGGTGGAAGCATATTTTCTTCCTTTCTTTCTGGTAGGACAATTTCTTGCAAAGTGTCCATACTTGTCACATCTAAAGCACTAGATATTTGACACGTCTTTTCTCTGATCATAACCTGAAGCTGATGAAGTCTTCTCATATTTGAATGTTTGCATGAAGTTTATTTTATTTCTTCCTCCTTTGTTTGTATGAAGTGAAGATATCTGAAATCTGGTCATGTGTAGGAAGGTAGTGTATGTGTACTTATTTCCTCTACACCATGTTTCTGATATAATGATATTTTATCTCAATGTATTTTGATCTATCGTGAAACACAAGGTTCTTAGAGAGATTCACACAACTCTGGTTATCACAATGAATAATGGTAGGATCCATCTCATGATCAAATAAATATGCCAGGAGCTTGCGAAGCCACATTGGTTTGCAAACTTCCACACTCAATGCTATATAATCTTCTTTTGTGGTACTCAAGGCCACAGAGCTCCATTTCTTGCAGTACCAGGAAACCATGGCCGACCCTAAGGTAAAACTACAACCAGATGTGCTCTTCCGGTCGACTACGCTCTTTGCTCAATCTGCATCGACATATGCCTGGAAGCGTATGTTTATTGGAGACATATCTCAAACCATATCCAATTGTGCTTCAATGCATGCTTCACTGCTATCCAGTGAGTCTGTATCAGTTGAATCATGAACCACGAATCCCTCTAGCTGCAAATATCGCTTGTACTTCTCGACACTTCCATCGACTGCATACTTGGTCTTATAGATCCACTTTGGAAGTCACTACAAACTTCCCTTCTGGTCTTAGAATGATATCCCACACATCATTCTTTAGTATGGACTGTTATTCTCCTGTGATGGAATCTTTCCATACGTGATGACCTGCTGCTTCTCCATAACAAGAAGACTTAGTATCAATGATGTGGATCATGGTTGAAACATAGCTCGAAAATCTCTTTGGTCTCTTTCTCTCTCGGAATGTGCCTCGAGGAGTTGTATGACCCTTTGCCTCTTGTGGAGTTTGTCGAGCCTAGGCAAACCTTTTGTGGCCTGCTGCAATGTCTATCGAAATATCAAATGGAGCAAATGGATCAGATGAATCAATGGTTGTCTTCCTCTGAACTGTTGAAGGGGAGAAGGTATTGTCCCTTCCTTCTTCTCAAATAGTTTGACTCCCTCTGAGTTAGGTGACTCCCTTTGAAGTCTGAAGGACAAACATCTCCATTTTTCTGTGTTTTATAACCTGGAGACATCTCATGTCTTCTAAGGTCCTCTATTGACTCTACAGTACTAGGATAATAACCAATATGGCCTGCCATAGGGATAACAACTAAAATGGCCTCATGTACTAGAGTAATAATCAATCAAGAAATGTTGGACTCCCATACCAGGGATAATGGTCCAAGTCATGAGGGTTCCCACAACAAGGATAATACCCTTTATTACCAAAATGCAATCAAACACAAGTTAATGATTAAATCAAATAGGGAATATAGTACAACAACTTACCCTAGTCTACAATTATGCTCACTCTTGTGTTTGGTCTATCTAAGAAAGGTTAAAGGAAGTAGTCCTCATTTCTCATGTCTTCATCTTTCTAAGGTGGGTCTGGATCAATGTCAGTGGTGGAAGCATATTGTATTCCTTTCTTTCTAGTAGGACAATTTCTCGCAAAGTGTCCATATTTGTCACATCTAAAGCACTGGATCATTGACATGTCTTTTCTTTGATCATAACCTGAAGTTGATGAAGTGTTCTCATCTTTGAATTTTTTCTTGAAGTTTATTTTATTTATTCCTCTTTTATTTGTATGAAGTGCAAGAGAATGGTTGTTATCACAAGGGGAGTCTTCCACTCCTCTAGCTATAAGTCTGATTTCTTCTTGGGTACAGTCTGTCCATAGACGATCAAAAGTAGGTAGTTTTTCTTTTCCAATAATACTTTGAAGAAATGGTTCCCAATGTTTTGGAAGGTTATTGAGAGTGGTAAAAAAAAGTTCCATGTTTGATATGATTTGTCCATTGGCACCTAGCTGATCTATGATTTCTGAGATCTTCATAAAGATGGTAGCAATGATGCCACCTTTTGTCATCTTGATATTTTGAAGCTAGCCCTTCAATGTAAGAGCTCTGAGGGTGTTGTCAGTCTCAAAAATATTCTTCAATGCTTCATACATTTCATAAGTTGTCTTTAGGTTAGCAATATGAGGCAGGAGATGATCTCTTACTGAGTAGATAATTATGTTCCTTGCCTTGATGCCATCTTCCTTCCTTTCTTCCTTCTCTTCATAGGTAGCTATCTCTGGTAAAGATTTTTGTAATGTCCACAATATATATTCCTTTCCAAGGGTGACCTGAATTATTGAATTCTAGGAACTGAAGTTGATTGATCCATCAAGCCTATCTTCCACCAAGGTTTCGTTCTTTATATTTTTAGATTCTTCACAAACCCTTGCCAATTTGGCTAGAAAATGTAACGTCTAGACTAGAGGCTAGAAACCTTAGGTTTTGTTGGGATTATGACTACAAAAAATAAGGCTTGAAGTCTAGAAGAACACAGGTAAGCTTGAATCTTCTTCAATGAGCTGCAGAAACCCTAAAAACAAAAATCTGCAGAAAATTGTGGAACCCTAGAAACCCTAGGGCCAAAAATCCAAAATTCTTGGAATTTCACTCTAAGAGTCTCTGGAGGTGCATTGAAGGAGGCCATACACTCCTATGAATTCTTTAGCTCCAAATTCCAAGTATTAAGTTCTGGAACACCCAAAAAGAGAGGGTCATTTCTGGAAAACCTAGGAGGGTCGTACGTTTCTGCATAAGAGGAGGACGACTTGCTTGGATCTTGTGCAATGTGTTCTTCAAGACCTATGCTTTGATACCATGTTGATTCTCACTATGCTAGGCTCAAGAACGAATGATGCAGGAGCATCGTTGGCAAGCACACAGAGAAGGACCACCCAGCGCATGGGAATATTTTTGGAATCTCAATGCTAACAATCTCGACGAATATTTTGAAGCACATATGAACTCAACGATTTTGAGGCATGCCTGGAATCAGTGCTGAAAAAATATTGGAAGCACGCTTGAACGATTGCAAGTGAAGTGGGAGTTTCCACTCCTGCTCTGGAATGTGACTGATCTAAGATATTCGTTAGGTTAGGTTTTCGAGTAGACAAGTAGTCGGGGAGAACCCTAAGAACCCTCTGAGACAAATAGAGGTTTTGTACACCCAAATGAGGCTAGTTGCAAGTTAGTACTAGATTTATGAGTTTTCATTTTTTTTTTTGATTATAGTTGTATCCATTTTCACTTTTGAATATAACAGAAGAAAATTGACCCAATGCATGGTATGGACATTGCTTGCAATTCCCTGCTATTGTGTTTTCATGAATGAATGAATGAATTTCATTATGAGTAGATGGAAATGTGAATGTTAGGATAAGTTTCAATTGTTTCTCTTCTGTTGAAAGTGGTGCAAGGTGTGCACACAGAACGCAAGGAGTGCATTGACAAAATCTATTTCAGTTCCGATGTTCAGAAGAGATAGCATGAAACTTTCCCCTTTGCAAGGAGTTCAAAGAGATTGGTGCAAGGTGTGCATAGTCTTCCACAAGAATTCAAACCTTGTGTAAATATATGGTGCAAGGAGTGAACAGATCCAAGATTCGACTAAGTGTCAAAGAACTAACAAAAGGAGAATGCCAAGAGGGCTGGGGGAATTTATCTTCGAGAAATCCTTTGGATCTGAGTTATCGAAATCCATGAAAGGCAAGGAGTGCGTGAGAAGTCAAATTCTTCACAAGACCAAGCTCAGGAGGAATAACACTTTTCATAAGTGTTAACGATATCCAAGAGTCAGACTCATTGGAGGAGAAAAGGTTCCAAACCTTTGAACACTTAGAAAATATTTTAAGTTAGAGAAATCAGAAGCTTAGGAGGGGGAGCGACATTAGTGGTTGGATCACAACGTAAGGATCAACAAGCGTCTGATTCAAGACAAGGTATGCGATATTTAACGCTTCATACATATAGGAGAGAGAACCCACCGATATTTGAGACTTGAACTTCCCAAAGTTCAGAGTTCTGGATTCCCGAAGTGAAATCTCAGTCGTTGGATTGATCGAGTGAATCTGAACCGTCAAATATCATGAGCTCCGGAGGAAGCAAGTTTGAAACTTGAAATTCTCGAAGCGCGAAGAGTTGGAGAGCCGAAGCGAAGCTGGACCATTGTATCCATAGGGATACGTGTCAGCAAACGCGAGCTATGGGAAATTTGTCGAAATTTCATTCTAAGAGTCTCTTGAGGTGCATTGAAGGAGTCCATACACTCCTATGCAATTTTCAACTCCAACTTACAAGTATTAAGTGCTGGAAAACTCAAAAAAAGAGGGCCGTATGGATCTTCTGGAAACCCTATGTGGGTCATATGGTTCTGCAGAAGAGAAGGATGACTTGCGTGGAGCTTGTGCAATGGGTTCTTCAAGACATATGCTATGATACCATGTTGCGTTTTCACTATGCTAGGCTAGAGCATGAATTTTATTTCAATTTTAGCATTTACTTGAACCATAAACAAATGTAGCTACACCATTAACAATTGCTGCAATAACCAAGATCACAAGAAGGAATACCATGCACAAGAACACAAGAAATATCCTGGGAAACCCTTCTCAACAAGGGAAGAAAACCCATCAATCCTTTTCTATATTCACAAGAGAAAGACCTTCCACACCATATACCAAGAACACAAAAGGGTGCTCTCCAAAACCAAGAATTTAGCACCCAAGAGAGGTGTGCACTTCAGCCCTAGAATATGTACTTGCTGAAATTTCCAAAATCACATGTGTGTTGTGTGTTTCCTCAATGGGGAAATCACCTTTATTTATACTAGACTGGACACATCAAAAGTGGTGTCTATTGGCACAATAGGGCCGACCTCAATAACGCAAAATATAATTAATAATTACACTATTAATTATCTTTTACAATAATTATCTTTCACTTTATGGTTGGGCCGACTTGTACCCTTTACATCACAATCAGGGTTACAGATAAATATTACTCTTAGATAATATAGCAAGGGATCTCACACAACCACTAATGCTCAACCACTAGGGGCACATCCACCCATGCTCAGTCATAGAGACGTCCTACTCAACATATATCTATCTCATCGAGTCTCACAAAAGAATCATTTGGAGTACCCACATCGTCTCAACTCTATACATAAAGGAGAACCTTACACCCATATAGGAGTATACACATCATTTAAACTCAAACGAAACACCCATCTCATGGGAATTCTCACTCGACACATGGGCACACTGTGTTCTATATGAGTCTTAGAGAGGAACGACACACCCATCTCATGGGCACATCCAAATCATGGGCTCTCTCAGAGATCGACCCACTCAGTCTGTGTCTTGGAGAATATCTCATGAAGCTATAATCATCAACACTCCCTCTTAGCTAGGGAGGCATTCTCCCCCAGGCCAAGTCTCTCATGAAAGTACTCGAACTTCATCTTGGCATGTGGTTTGGTGAAGATATATGAAATCTGCTCATGTGTAGGAAGGTAGTGTACGTGTACTTATTTCCTCTGCACCATGTCTCTGATATAATGATATTTTATCTCAATGTATTTTGATCTATCGTGAAACATAGGATTCTCAGAGAGATTCACACAACTCTGGTTATCACAATGAATAATGGTAGGATCCATCTCATGATCAAATAAATCTTCCAGGAGCTTGTGAAGCCACATTGGTTCGTGAACTGCCACACTCAATGCTATATAATCTGATTTTGTGGTACTCAAGGCCACAGAGCTCCGTTTCTTGCAGTACCAGGAAACCATGGTAGAACCCAAGGTAAAACTACAACCATATGTGCTCTTCTAGTCCACTACGCTCTCTGCCCAATCTACATCAAGATATCCCTAGAGGGTATGTCTATTGAAGACATATCTCAAACCATATCCAACTGTGCCTCAATGCATGCTTCGCTGCTATCCAGTGAGTCTGTCTTGGTTGAATCATGAACCATGAATCCCTCTAGCTGCAAATATCGCTTGTACTTCTCGACACTTCCATCGAATGCATACTTGGTCTTATAGATCCACTTTGGAAGTCACTACAAACTTAGCTTATGGTCTCATAACGATATCCCACACATCATTCTTCAATATGGATTGCTATTCTTTCGTCATGGCATCTTTCCATACCTGATGACCTGCTGCTTCTCAATAACAAGAAGACTCAATATCAATGATGTGGATCATGGTTGAAACATAGCTCGAAAATCTCTTTCGTCTCTTGCTCTCTCAAAATTTGCCTCGAGGACTTGTATGTCCCTCTGTCTCTTACGGATTTTGTCGATCCTAGGCAGGCCTTTTGTGGCCTGCTGCAATGTCTCTTGAAATATCAAATGGAGCAAATGGATCGAATGAATCAATGGTTGTCTCCCTCTGAACTGTTGAAGGGGAGAAGGTGTTGTCCCTTATTCTCAAATAGTTTGAATTCCTCTGAGTCAGGTGACTCCCTCTAAAGTCTGAAGGACAACCATCTCCATTTTTCTGTGTTTTCTAACCTTGAGAAATCTCATGTCTTCTCAGGTCTTCTGTTGACTCTACAGTACTAGGATAATAACCAAGATGGCCTGCCATAGAGATAACAACCAAAATGGCCTCCTGTACTAAAGTAATAATCAATCAAGAAAAGTTGGACTCCCGTACCAGGGATAATGGTCCAAGTCATGAGGGTTCCCAAAACAAGGATAATACCCTTTATTACCAAAATGCAATCAAACACAAGTTAATTATTAAGTCAAATAAGGAATTTAGTACAAAAACTTACCCTAGTCTACAATTATGCTTACTCTTGTGTTTGGTCTTCCTAAGAAAGGTTAGATGAAGTAATCCTCATTTCTCATGTCTTCATCTTTCTAAGGTGGGTCTAGATCAATGTCAATGGTGGAAGCATATTGTCTTCCTTTCTTTCTAGTAGGACAATTTCTCACAAAGTGTCCATACTTGTCACATCTAAAGAACTAGATCTTTGACATGTCTTTTCTCTGATCATAACCTGAAGTTGATGAAGTCTTCTCATCTTTGAATGTTTTCTTGAATTTTATTTTATTTATTCCTCTTTTCTTTGTATGAAGTGCAAGAGGATGGTTGTTATCATGAGGGGAGTATTCCACTACTCTAGCTATAAGTCTGATTTCTTCTTGGGTACAGTCTGTCCATAGACGATCAAAAGCAGGTAGTTTTTATCTTCCAATAATACTTTGAAGAAATGGTTCCCAATGTTTTGGAAGGTTATTGAGAGTGGTCAAAATAATTTCTCTGTCTGATATGATTTTTCCATTGGCACCTAGCTGATCTCTGATTTCTAACATATTCATAAATATGGCAGCAATGATGTCACCTTTTGTCATCTTGATATTTTGAAGCTATCCCTTCAATGTAAGAGCTCTGAGGGTGTTTTCAGTCTAAAAAATATTCTTCAATGCTTCATATATTTCATAAGTTGTATTTAGGTTAGCAATACAAGGCATGAGATGATCTCTTACTGAGTAGATGATTATGTTCCTTGCCTTGACGTCATCTTCCTTCCTTTCTTCCTTCTCTTCATAGGTAGCTATCTCTGGTAAAGATTTTTGTAATATCCAAAATATATCTTCCTCTTCAAGGGTGACCTGAAGTATTGAATTCCAGGAACTGAAGTTTCTTGATCCATCAAGCCTATCTTCCACCAAAGTTCTGTTCTTCATATTTTCAGATTCTTCACAAACCCTTGCCAATTTGGCTAGAAAATTTAACGGCTAGGCTGGGCTAGTAACCTTAGGTTTTGTTGGGCTTATGACTGCAAAAAATAAGCCTTGAAGTCTAGAAGAACACAAGTAATCTTGAAATCTTCTTCAATGAGCTACAAAAACCCTAAAACCAAAAATCTGCAGAAAATTGTTGAACCTTAGAAACCCTAAGGCCAAAAATAAAAATTCTTGGAATTTCACTTGGAGAGTCTTTGGAGGTGCGTTGAAGGAGGCCGTACACTCCTATGTAATTTTCAGCTCCAACTTCCAAGTATTAATTTCTGGAACACCCAAAAAGAGAGGGTCGTATGGATTTTCTAGAAAACCTAGGAGGGTCATACGTTTCTGCATAAGAGGAGGACGACTTGCTTGGAGCTTGTGCAATGGGTTCTTCAAGACCTATGCTCTGATACCATGTTGATTTTTCACTATGCTAGGCTCAAGCATGAATGATGCAAGAGCATCGTTGGAAAGCACGCGGAGCAGGACCACCTAGTACACGGGAATATTTTTAGAATCTCAACGCTGACAGTCTCGATGAATATTTTGAAGCACGTCTGAACTAAACGATTTTGAAGCACGCCTGAAATCAACGTCGAAAAAATCTTGGAAGCACGCTTGAATGATTGTGAGCGAAGTGGGAGTTTCCACTCCTGCTATGGAATGTGACTGATCTAAGATATTCGTTAGGTTAGGTTTTGGAGTAGAAAAGTATTCAGGGGGAACCCTAAGAACCCTCTAAGATAAATAGAGGTTTTGTACGCCCAAATGATGCTAGCTGCAAGTTAGTAGGAGATTTCTGAGTTTTCATTNACTTTTGAATATAATAGAGGAAAATTGAACCAATGCATGGTATGGACATTGGTTGCAATTCCATGTTATTGTGTTTTCATGAATGAATGAATGAATTTCGTTATGATCAGATGGAAATGTGAATGTTGGGATACTTTTCAATTGTTTCTCTTCTATTGAAAGTGGTGCAAGGTGTGCACACAGAACGCAAGGAGTGCGTTGACGAAATCAGTTTCAGTTTCGAAGCTCAGAAGATATAGCACAAAACTTTCCCCTTTACAAGGAGTTCAAAGAGACTGGTGCAAGGTGTGCACAGTCATTCGAAAGAATTCAAACCTTGCGTAAATATCTGGTGCAAAGAGTGCACAGATCGGAGATTCGACTAAGTGTCGAAGAACTAGAAAAAGGAGAACGTCGAGAGGGCGAGAGGAATTTCTCTTCGAGAAATCCTTTGGATCTAAATTATCAAAATCCCTGAAATGCAAGGAGTGCACGGGAAGTCGAATTCTTCACAAGGCCAAGCTCGAGAGGAATAACACTTTTCATAAGTGTTAACGAGATCCAAGAGTCGGACTCGTAGGAGGAGAAAAGGTTCCAAACCTTTGAACACTTAGAAAATATTCTAAGTTAGAGAAATCAGAAGCTCAAGAGGGGGAGCAACATTAGCCATTGGATCATAGTGCAAGGATCAACAACCGTCTATTTCAAGACAAGGTATGCTATCTTTAACGCTTCGTACATATAAGAGAGAGAACCCATTGACGTTTGAGACTTGATCTTCTCGAATTCGAGAGTTCCTAATTCCCAAAGTGAAATCTTAGTCGTTGGATCGATCAAGCGAATCTGAACCATCAGATATTGTGAGCTCGAGAGGAAGCAAGTTTGAAACTTGAAATTCCCGAAGCACGAAGAGCTAGAGAGTCGAAGCAAAGCTGGACCGTTAGATCCATAGGGATACGTGTCAACAGATCATGAGCTACGGGAAATTTGTTGAAATTTCATTCTAAGAGTCTCTTGAGGTACGCTGAAGGAGTCTGTACACTCCCATGCAATTTTCAACTCCAACTTCCAAGTATTAAGTGCGGGAAAAACCAAAAAGAGAGGGTCATATGGATTTTCTGGAAACCCTTAGAGGGTCATACAGTTTTGTATAAGAGGAGGACGACTTTCTTGGAACTTGTTCAATGGGTTCTTCAAGACATATGCTCTGATACCATGTTGCATTTTCACTATGCTAGGCTCAAGCATGAATTTTATTTCAATTTTAGCATTTACTTGAACCATAAACAAATGTAACTACACCATTAACAATTTCTGCAATAACCAAGATCACAAGAAGAAATACCATGCTACAATTGCTCCATTTTTCTGTGTTTTCTAACCTGGAGACGTCTCATGTCTTCTCAGGTCCTATATTGACTCTACAGTTCTAGGATAATAACCAATATGGCCTGTCATAGGGATAACAACCAAAATGGCCTCCTGTACTAGAGTAATAATCAATCAAGAAAAGTTGGACTCCCATACTAGGGATAATGGTCCAAGTCATGAGGGTTCCCACAATAGGGATAATACCCTTTATTACCAAAATGCAATCAAACACAAGTTAATGACTAAATCAAATAAGGAATGTAGTACAACAACTTACCCTAGTCTACAATTATGCTCACTCTTGTGTTTGGTCTTCCTGAGAAAGGTTAGAGGAAGTAATCCTCATTTCTCATGTCTTCATCTTTCTGAGGTGGGTCTGGATCAATGTCAGTGGTGGAAGCATATTGTCTTCCTTTCTTTCTAGTAGGACAAATTCTCGCAAAGTGTCCATACTTGTCAAATCTAAATCACTTGATCTTTGACATGTCTTTTCTCTGATCATAACCTGAAGTTGATGAAGTCTTCTCATCTTTGAATGTTTTCCTGAAGTTTCTTTTATTTATTCCTCTTTTATTTGTATGAGGTGCAAGAACATGGTTGTTATCATGAGGGGAGTCTTCCACTCCTCTAGCTATAAGTCTGATTTCTTCTTGGGTACAGTTTGTTCATAGATGAACAAAAGTAGGTAGTTTTTCTCTTCCAATAATACTTTGAAGAAATGGTTCCCAATGTTTTGGAAGGTTATTGAGAGTGGTAAAAAAAAGTTCTATGTCTGATATGATTTGTCCATTGGCACCTAGCTGATCTTTGATTTCTGACATATTCATAAAGATGGCAGCAATGATGTCACCTTTTGTCATCTTGATATTTTGAAGCTAGCCCTTCAATGTAAGAGCTCTGAGGGTGTTGTCAGTCTCAAAGATATTCTTCAATGATTCATACATTTCATAATTTGTCTTTAGATTAGAAATACGAGGCATGACATGATCTCTTACTGAGTAGATGATTATGTTCCTTGCCTTGACGCCATCTTCCTTCCTTTCTTCCTTCTCTTCATAGGTAGCTATCTCTAGTAAAGATTTTTGTAATGTCCACAATATATATTCCTCTTCAAGGGTGACCTAAAGTATTGAATTCCAGGAACTAAAGTTGCTTGATCCATCAAGCCTATCTTCCACCAAGGTTCTGTTCTTCATATTTTTAGATTCTTCACAAACCCTTGCCAATTTGGCTAGAAAATGTAACTGCTAGGCTAGGCTAGCAACCTTAGGTTTTGTTGGGCTTATGCCTGTAAAAAAAAGCCTTGAATTCTAGAAGAACATAGGTAAGCTTGAAATATTCTTCAATGAGCTGCAAAAACCCTAAAACCAAAAATCTACAGAAAATTGTGGAACCCTAGAAACCCTAAAGCCAAAAATCCAAAATTCTTGGAATTTCACTCTAAGAGTCTCTGGAGGTGCGTTGAAGGAGGTCGTACATGCCTATGCAATTTTTAGCTCCAACTTCGAAGTATTAAGTTCCAGAACATCCAAAAAGAGAGTGTCATACAGATTTTCTGGAAAACCTAGGAGGGTCATAAATTTCTGCATAAGAGGAGGATGAATTGGTTGGAGATTGTCCAATGGGTTCTTCAAGACCTATGATTTGATACCATGTTGAGTTTTCACTATGCTAGTATCAAGCATGAATGATGCAAGAGCATCATTCCCAAGCACGCAGAGCAATACCACCCAACACATGGAAATATTTTCGGAATCTCAACGTTGACAGTCTCGACGAATAGTTTGATGCACGTCTGAGCTCAGTGATTTTGAAGCATGCCTGAACTCAACACCAGAAAAATCTTGGAAGCACGCTTGAATGATTGCGAGTGAAGTGGGAGTTTCCACTCCTGCTCTAGAATGTGACTGATCTAAGATATTCGTTAGGTTAGGTTTTGGAGTAGACAAGTAGTCAGGGGGAACCCTAAGAACCCTCTGAGATAAATAGAGGTTTTGTATGCCCAAATGAGGATAGCTGCAAGTTAGTAGGATATTTCCGAGTTTTCATTTTTTGTTTTGATTATAGTTGCAGCCATTTTCACTTTTGAATATAATAGAGGAAAATTGACCCAATGCATGGTATGGACATTGCTTGCAATTCCCTATTATTGTGTTTTCATGAATGAATGAATGAATTTCGTTATGAGTAGATGGAAATGTGAATGTTAGGATAAGTTTCAATTGTTTCTTTTCTGTTGAAAGTGGTGCAAGGTGTGCACATAGAATGCAAGGAGTGAGTTGACGAAATCTGTTTCAGTTCTGAAGCTTAGAAGAGATAGCACAAAACTTTCCCCTTTGCAAGGAGTTCAAAGAGACTGGTGCAAGGCGTGCACAGTCATCTGCAAGAATTCAAACCTTACGTAAATATCTGGTGCAAGGAGTGCAGAGATATGAGATTCGAGTAAGTGTCGAAGAACCAACAAAAGGAGAACGCCAAGAGGGCAAGATGAATATCTCTTTGAGAAATCCTTTGGATATGATTTATCAAAATCCCTGAAACGTAAGGAGTGTGCGGGAAGTCGAATTCTTCACAAGACTAAGATCAGGAGGAATAACACTGTTCATAAGTGTTAACGAGATCCAAGAGTCAGACTTGTCGGAGGAGAAAAGGTTCCAAACCTTTGAACACTTAGAAAATATTCTAAGTCAGAGAAATCAAAAGCTCAAGAGGGGGAGCGATGTTAGCCATTGGATCACAATGCAAGGATCAATAGCTATTTGATTCAAGACAAGGTATGCGATATTTAACACTTCGTACATACAAGAGAGAGAAGCCATTGAGATTTGAGACTTGAACTTCCCGAAGTCTGGAGTTCTGGATTCCCGAAGTGAAATCTCAGTCGTTGGATCGATCGAGTGAATCTGAACTGTCAGATATCGTTAGCTTGGGAGGAAGAAAGTTTGAAACTTGAAATTCCTGAAGCACAAAGAGCCAGAGAGCTGAAGCGAAGCTGGACGGTTAGATCCATAGGGATACGTGTTAGCAGATCGCGAGCTATGGAAAATTTGTCAAAATTTCACTCTAAGAGTCTATTGAGGTGTGTTGAAGGAGTCTGTACACTCCTATGAAATTTTCAACTCCAAATTACAAGTATTAAGTGCTGGAAAACCCAAAAAGAGAGGGCCATATGGATTTTCTAGAAACCCTAGGAGGGTCATACGGTTCTACAGAGGAGGAGAATGACTTGCTTGGAGCTTGTGCAATGGGTTATTAAATAGATATGCTCTGATACCATGTTGCGTTTTCACTATGCTAGGATCAAGCATGAATTTTATTTCAATTTTAGAATTTACTTGAACCATAAAAAAATGTAGCTACACCATTAACAATTGCTGCAATAACCAAGATCACAAGAAGAAATACCATGCACAAGAACACAAGAAATATCCTGGGAAACCCTTCTCAACAAGGGAAGAAAACTTGTCAATCCTTTTCTATATTCACAAGAGAAAGACCTCCCACACCATAGACCTAGCACACAAAAGGGTGCTCTCCAAAACCAAGAAGATAGCGCCCAAGAGAGGTGTGCACTTTAGCCCTAGAATATGTACTTGCTATAATTTCCAAAATCACATGTGTGTTGTGTGTTTCCTCAATGGGGAAATCACCTTTATTTATACTAGATTGGACACATCAAAAGTGGTGTCTATTGGCACAACGGGGCCGAACTCAATAAATCAGAATATAATTAATAATTACAATATTAATTATCTTTCACTTTATGGTGGGGCTGACCTGTACCCTTTACATCACAATTAGGGTTATAGGTAAAGATTACTCTTAGATAATATAGCAAGGGATCTCACACAACCACTAGTTCTCAGCCACTAGGGGAACATCCACCCGTGCTTAGTCATAGGGAAATCCTACTCAACAGATATCTATCTCACTGAGTTTCGCATGAGAATCATCTACAATACCCACATCGTCTCAAATCTCTACATAAAGGAGAACCTTACACCCATCACATGGGCACCTTCACCCCTCATAGGGGTACACATTGTTCCATATCAAATGACACACCCATATCATGGGCATCCTCACCCCACATAGGGGCATACACATCATTTCATCTCAAACGACACACCCATCTCATGGTAATCCTCACCCCACACAGGGGCAAACAACGTTCCATATGAGTCTTAGAGAGGAACGAAACACCCATCTCATGGGCACATCCAAATCATGGGCTCTCTCACAGACTGACTCACTCATTCTATGCCATGGAGAATGTCTCATGAAGCTATAATCATCAACACTCCCTCTCCGCTAGGGAGACATTCTCCACCAGGCCAAGTCTCTCACGAAAGTACTCAAACTTCATCTTGGCAAGTGGTTTGGTGAAGATATCTGAAATATGATCATGTGTAGGAAGGTAGTGTACGTGTACTTATTTACTCTGCACCATGTCTCTGATATAATGATATTTTATCTTAATGTATTTTGATCTATCGCGAATTACAGTGTTCTCAAAGAGATTCACACAACTCTGGTTATCACAATGAATAATGGTAGTATCCATCTCATGATCAAATAAATCTGCCAGGAGCTTGCAAAGCCACATTGGTTCACGAACTGCCACAGTCAATCCTATATTATATTCTTTTGTGGTACTCAAGGCCACAAAGCTCTGTTTCTTGTAGTACCAGAAAACCATGGCTGACCCCAAGGTAAAACTACAACCGGATCTACTCTTCTGGTCCATTGCGCTCTCTGCCCAATCTGCATCGACATATCCCAGGAAGCATATGTCTATTGAAGACATATCTGAGACCATATCAAACTATGCCTCAATGCATGCTTCACTACTATCCAATGATTCTGTCTCGGTTGAATCATGAACCACGAATCCCTCTAGCTGCAAATATTGCTTGTACTTCTCGACACTTCCATCGACTGCATACTTGGTCTTATAGATCCACTTTGGAAGTCACTACAGACTTCCCTTTTGGTATTAGAATGATATCCCACACGTCATTCTTCAGAATGGACTGCTATTCTTCTGTCATGGCATCTTTCCATACCTAATGACCTGCTGCTTCTCCATAAAAAGAAGACTCAGTATCAATGATGACCTTCTGCTGCTTCTCTTTGGTCTCTTTCTCTCTTGGAATGTGCCTCAAGGAGTTGTATGTCCCTCTGCCTCTTGTAGAGTTTGTCGAGCCCAGACAAACCTTTTTTGGCCTGCTGCAATGTCTCTAGAAATATCAAGTGGAGCAAATGGATCGGATGAATCAATGGTTGTATCCCTCTGAACTGTTGAAGGGGAGAAGGTATTGTCCCTTCCTTCTTCTGAAATAGTTTGACTCCCTCTGAGTCAGGTGACTACCTCTAAAGTCTGAAGGAAAAACATCTCCATTTTTCTGTGTTTTCTAATTTGGAGAACTCTCATGTCTTCTCAGGTTCTCTATTGACTCTAAAGTACTAGGATAATAACCAAGATGGTCTACCATAGGGATACCAACCAAAATGGCCTCCTGTACTAGAGTAATAATCAATCAAGAAAAGTTGGACTACCGTACCAGGGATAATGGTCCAATTCATGAGGGTTCCCACAACAGGGATAATACCCTTTATTACCAAAATGAAATCAAACACAAGTTAATGATTAAATCAAACAAGGAATGTAGTACAACAACTTACCCTAGTCTACAATTATGCTCACTCTTGTGTTTGGTCTTCCTGAGAAAGGTTAGATGAAGTAATCCTCATTTCTCATGTCTTCATCTTTCTAAGGTGGGTCTGGATCAATGTCAGTGGTGGAAGCATATTGTCTTCCTTTCTTTATAGTAGGACAATTTCTCGCAAAGTGTCTATACTTGTCACATCTATAGCACTGGATCTTTGACATGTCTTTTCTCTGATCATAACCTGAAGTTAATGAAGTCTTCTCATCTTTGAATGTTTTCCTGGAGTTTCTTTTATTTATTCCTCTTTTCTTTGTATGAAGTGCAATATTATGGTTGTTATTACGAGGGAGTCTTCCACTCCTCTAGCTATAAGTCTGATTTCTCCTTGGGTACAGTCTGTCCATAGACGATCAAAAGTAGGTAGTTTTTCTCTTCCAATAATACTTTGAAGAAATGGTTCCCAATGTTTTGGAAGGTTATTGAGAGTGGTCAAAAAAATTTCTCTATCTGATAATATTTGTCCATTGGCACCTAGCTGATCTCTGATTTCTGACATCTTCATAAATATGGCAGCAATGATGTCACCTTTTATCATCTTGATATTTTGAATCTAGCCCTTCAATGTAAGAGCTCTGAGGGTGTTGTTAGTCTTAAAAATATTATTCAATGCTTCATACATTTAAGTTGTCTTTAGGTTAGCAATACGAGGTAGAAGATGATCTCTTATTGAGTAGATGATTATGTTCCTTGCCTTGACGTCATCTTCCTTCTCTTCATAGGTAGCTATCTCTGGTAAATATTTTTGTAATGTCCACAATATATCTTCCTCTTCAAGGGTGACCTAAAGTATTGAATTCTAGGAACTGAAGTTGCTTGATACATCTAGCCTATCTTCCACCAAGGTTCTGTTCTTCATATTTTTAGATGCTTCACAAACCCTTGCCAATTTGGCTGGAAAATGTAACTGCTAGGCTAGGCTAGCAACCTTAAGTTTTGTTGGGCTTATGACTGCAAAAAACAAGCTTTGAAGTCCAGAAGAACATAGGTAAGCTTCAAATCTTCTTCAATGAGATGCAGAAACCCTAAAACCAAAAATCTGTAGAAAATTGTGGAACCCTAGAAACCCTAGGGCCAAAAATCCAAAATTCTTGGAATTTCACTCTGAGAGTCTCTGTACGTCTGTAGAAGGAGGCCATACACTCCTACGCAATTTTAAGCTCCAACTTCCAAGTATTAAGTTCTGAAACACCCAAAAAGAGAGGGTCATACAGATTTTCTGGAAAACCTAGGAGGGTCGTACGTTTCTTCATAAGAGGAGGACAACTTGCTTGGAGCTTGTGCAATGGGTTCTTCAAGACCTATGCTCTGATACCATGTTGAGTTTTCACTATGCTAGGCTCAACCATGAATGGTGCAGGAGCATCGTTGGCAAGCACACGGAGCAGGACCACCCAACGCATGGGAATGTTTTCAGAATCTCAATGCTGACAGTCTCGACGAATATTTTGAAGCACGTTTGAACTCAACGATTTTGAAGCACGCTTGAACTCAGCGCCGGAAAAATCTTGGAAGCATGCTTGAACGATTGCGAGCGAAGTGGGAGTTTCCACTTCTTCTCTAGAATGTGAATGATCTAAGATATTTGTTAGGTTAGGTTTTGGAGTAGACAAGTAGTCGAGGGGAACCCTAAGAACCCTCTGAGATAAATAGAGGTTTTGTACCCCCAAATGAGGCTAGTTGCAAGTTAGTAGGGGATTTTTGAGTTTTTATTTTTTGTTTTGATTATAGTTTTAGCCATTTTCAATTTTGAATATAACAAAGGAAAATTGACCCAATGCATGGTATGGACATTGCTTGCAATTCACTGTTATTTTGTTTTCATGAATGAATGAATGAATTTCATTATGAGTAGATGGAAATGTGAATGTTAGGATAAGTTTCAATTGTTTCTCTTCTGTTGAAATTGGTGCAAGGTGTGCACATAGAACACAAGGAGTGCATTGAAGGAATATGTTTCAGTTCCGAAGCTCAGAAGAGATAGCACAAAACTTTCCCCTTTGCAAGGATTTCAAAGAGACTGGTGCAAGGTGTGCACAGTCGTCTGCAAGAATTCAAACCTTACGTAAATATCTGGTGCAAGGAGTGCACCGTTCCGAGATTTGACTAAGTGTCGAAGGACCAATAAAAGGAGAATGCCAAGAGGGTGAGAGGAATTTCTCTTCGAGAAATCCTTTGAATATGAGTTATCGAAATCCATGAAATGCAAGGAGTGCGCGGGAATTCAAATTATTCACAAGAACAAGCTCAGGAGGAATAACACTTTTCATAAGTGTTAACGAGATCCAAGAGTCAGACTCGTCGGAGGAGAAAAGGTTCCAAACCTTTGAAAAATTAGAAAATATTCTAAGTTAGAGAAATTAGAAGCTCAGGAGGGGGAGAAACATTGACTGTTGGATCACAGCGTAAGGATCAACAACTATCTGATTCAAGAGAAGGTATGTGATGTTTAACGCTTCGTACATACAGGAGAGAGAATCCACTGAGATTTGATACTTGAACTTCTCGAATTTTGGAGTTTCGGATTCCTGAAGTGAAATCTCAGTCGTTGGATCGATCAAGCGAATATGAACCGTCAGATATCATGAGATTGGGAGGAAGCAAGTTTGAAACTTGAAATTCCCTAAGCGCGAAGAGGTGGAGAGTTGAAGTGAAGCTGGACCATTAGATCCATAGGGATACATGTCAGTAGATCACGAGCTATGGGAAATTTGTCGTGGGATTTTTAGTTTGAGAACTAAGATCGTCGAACCTCAAAGGCATGAAGACCCGAAGTGAATTTGAGCCATAAGATCTGGAGGAGACATGGAGAAGATATGAGAACTCCGAGTAAAATCCCGAAGTGATCTATAGCCATCAGGTTCAGGGGGGGACGTGGCAGAGATCCATGCACTCTAGGTAAAGACCCGAAGTAAAACTTAGTCATTGATCTGAGGTGGACATGCATCAACGGATTATAGCCTTCAGATAAAAGAGTTGGAGAAAGGGTGATTTTGAGATTCGAAATCTCCGAAGTCCAAAACTCAGAGGAGATCTCGACCATTGATCGAGAGGAGGGTCTTCAGACCATTGATCTGGGTTGAAAGGTCAACCACCCAAGGGAAAAGCTAAACCATTGATTGCGAGGACAAGTGTCTGCATATCACTCGCTCCAGAAGATTGGAGTATGGAAGAAGGCGAGGTTTGAGGTTTTAAAGCCCCGAAGTCCAAAAAACCGGAAAGATCGCAACCGTTGATCAAAGGGGACACTTGTCAGCAGATCTTCCGCTCTGAAAGATTTCTCTGTAAAGGAAACCGAGGTTTGAGATCTAAAAACTCCGAAGTCTAGAATTCTGAATCGATCACAGCCGTCGATCAGAGAGACGGAGACTTGGACCGTTGATTCTGAGGAATAGATCTCGATCTTCTATTCGAAAGCACCATCAAGATTTTGAGATCGATGATCATCTTTCATTGTGGGGAAAAGAGTTGCACGGACTTTAAAATTTTGAGGGTGGGCTGCAATCCATACTATGGTTTCACCAAGAATACACATGGAGGCTCGAGGAGAATTGTAGGCCCAAAAGTAGTTTGACTTCAAACTTCTTGTGTCCGCGCCCGCAATCGTGGGGTCATCGCCCAAGGTCACATCGGAGGAGGGGTCAAGAGAAAAGGCGCTAACGCTGATACTCTGATATTTTCGCAGAGCGCGAAAGGGAAAGCAGTGGGTATCATGAATCCTTTGCATGAAGCTGAGAGGGCTCGTGTCTAATACGGGATGAGACCAACAAGTTTTCAGAGTCATTCGACTCCCGAATAGAAGATCCTGACTGGGAGGTCGCACAACCCTTAGGAGAAAAGGGGGTCTGCACCAAGTGGTATCAAAGTTGAATTTTTTCTTACAGACAGTAGGCAAAGGAGAGGAGACATAAGAACTTGAATTTGTACTCTGTGTGTGACAGACAGTCAACACAATGCCACAAAGGAGACGAGTGGAACCACATTTATCCAATCAGGTTGTAGAAAGGGAGATGCGAGAACTTCATTCAATATTAGAGGTGATGGAGGTAGTGCGGAAGAGAGCACCTAATGCTGGAGACATCAATGATGCAGAGAGTGAAGAAGTAGAAGTCGAAGAAGCTATAGGAGAGGATGTTGTTGAAGAACATTTGCTGAGAGTAGTTGCTAGATTGGGAGGCAGAGCCAAGATAGAGGTCCCAATGTATGAGGGAAATTTAGATGTTGAAGAGCTACTGGATTCGGTGAGATCCATGGACAAAAATTTCGACTATGAAGAGGTCGATGAAGAGAAAAGGGTGAAACAGGTTGTCACCAGGCTAAAAGGACATGCAACACTATGGTGGGATGAACTGCAGGCTGAGAGGAGAAGCAAAGACAAGCATAAGATAAATAATTGGGAAAGAATGGTAGCTAAGATGAAGGCTAAGTTCATGCCCAAATATTATCAGATCAATCTATTCAGGAAGATGTAGAACCTGAGACAGAAGGGGATGCTAGTTAAGGAGTACATAGAGGAGTTCTACAGGCTGAACATCAGAACCAAACAAAGGGAGAGAGAAGAAGAAAAAGTTTCCAGATATATAAATGGTCCGAGTTATGAAATCCAGGATGAGCTCAATAAGGAAAGTGGAGGATGATTATCAGTTTGCATTGAAGGTAGAGGAGAAGTTGGTTAGAAAACAAAGCCAGTGAGGAAGAGGCAAAATCCCAGCCCCAAACAAAAGCAAGGGAGCTACCCATGACAAGGCACATAAGTCTAATGATGAGGCTGAGAAACCACACAGTCACTCAGAAAGAGGAGGAAGTTTCTGAGGAAGACAGGGTGGTGGAAGAAGTTCTTCTAGAGGAAGAGGAATAAGTGGAGGAGGAGAAGTAAGATGCTATGCCTGTGGAAATATAGGGCACATGTCTTGGGAATGTCTCGATAAAATTAAAGAAGGAGGAGGTGAAGCTCACATTTCAGAAGCTTAGAGAGGGAATGTTGAAGAAGAAGGAGCAGAGGATGGAAGATCCTTGATGTTGAGGAAGGTTCTCTTAAAACCAGAGGAAAAAGTTGAAAACCCAGTGCAGAGAAATAGTCTCTTCATGACAACTTGCAAGACTAAAGACATAGTATGCAAGGTGATAATTGACAGTGGGACAACTAATAACTTAGTATCCATAGAGATGGTGGAGAAATTGGAGCTAGAGAAAATTGCACATCCGAAGCCATACAAAGTCTCATGGTTGTAGAAAGAACACTAGGTAATGGTTACTAAACAATGCTTGGTTGAATTTAAGATAGGAGGATATAGAGATGAAATTCTATGTGATGTAATTCTCATGGATGTATGCCATATTTTGTTGGGAAGACAATGGAAGTTTGACAGGAATTCCATTCATGATGGGAGGAAGAATACATACACCTTGGAGAAGAATGGTGTTAGGACCCATAAATGTCCCTTTTTCATCACATCTTTTGCCTATTCAACCTATCATCTCTAAGCTAATTCCTACTATAATGCATGCTAAGACCTTTTTTTCCCAAGGTATGAATCATTTGTCTTGCTTTTATATTTTCATTTACTTAACATGTTTGATTGGTAATGTTCACATGTTTTACCCATAAAATGATTCAACTAATGATCGAAATGTATAGAACAACCAAGTCTTAAAGAATGGTCATTGCTGTTACACCAACTGTTATAGCTATGCGCAAATCTTGGAATGCTGTTACAACTATGCGCCAATATTGGAAGTTGTTATAGCTATGCGCCAATCTTGGAAGTTGTTACAACTATGCACCAATCCTGGAAGCTGTTATACGACTGCTACAACAGGTGCCACTGATTCTGCTGTTACACGACTGCTACAAAAAATGCCACCGATCCTAAAAGATGTTACACCTATTGTTACATGTTTTAACTTACAAGATTAGTTCTATATCTTGTATTAATGATATCATACGAACATCTTGAGAATCGAGGATTCTCAAGGCTGTTCTGATTTTTTTTTAATTGAATGACTCTGACTTTAAATAGCAGAGCTTTTGTAATCAGAGGGACAGATTTGTTACAGTGAGAAAGTGAAGTAAAGTAAAGCTTGTTGTACATGAACATTTTGGAAAATCAATAAAATAGTGGATTGAATTTCTTTAGCAGACTGTAGCTTATTTCTTTGAGAGGATTCAGTGAGAAGGAAAGGGCCCACCTTCCTCATAGATTCCCCTCTGTTTTGAATTCCATAATAGTTGTTTTAATGTGAATGATTTATCTGTTAAATAATTCTAGAATACAATTATTGTTAAAGTCTAGTTCCTTCATGTTAGATGCGCATAAATCTGTCTCATGAGAATTAAAAGTCGATTGCTGAACACTGCTAGAGAACTGCTTTCCCTTTTTTTGCATTAGATTAAAATCTTGTTTTCAAGTAAAAGAAAATAAAAGTGTGAATTACTTTCTTGCAATAAGTAGATTTCTTTCTGTAATTAGTAGAGAACTTCTTCCCACAAAAGTAAAATAGAAAGTTAGATTAAAGCAGGTAATCCAAGATTCTTATACACTCATCAGTTTAGATTTCAACTATGATTTCAATTCTGTAGAACTCCAGTTGTATCAACATAATTGTGTTAGTGGTAATTTTTGTTTCTTTTTCCCTACTACAATTAGATTAGTGTTGCTTCCATAATATAGCATAGACTGTGCACAATTATATTGAAACAACAGACTTCCTTGGGTTGACAATTTATATTGAACACTTTAATTTTCTATTCATTTAGACAATTAAAGTGCCCAACATTTTGGCACCGTTGCCGGGGAAGATAATTATAGATTTTTGTAAGCACATTAGTTTTTTTTTTAAGGAATGATTAGTCTACATGAATCGAGGAACGCAGGGACATATCCCCAAAAATACTAACCCTATAGGTACCAGAGGATGTGGAGGAAGAAATCCTACACTGGGAAGGAAAACCTTTGTTGATGAGATTATAGCCAGAGAAGATTCTTCTTCAGGATCTATTTTTCACCCTGCAAATCCTCCAAGAAGACATAATCCTCAGTCATTAGAACTACCCCTTCTCGAAACATCATTTTCATCAAGGGTTGGAGATGAAGCTGAAGTCGAAGCTGGATATTTGTCACCAACAAATCAGCAAGCAACACTAGAGAACATTGAAGATCAAGGAAGTATAGCTCGAAACAGGGAAAATTCAAAAGAAGCGGTTTATCATATCAATGGTCGGATAGTCACTAAAGAAGAGTGGTATGCTTTTCATATTGAGTGGAGAGAAAGAGCACATATGGATAATAAAGGGGATAATGAAGAAGAGATCCACCAAGAGAACCCACAAAACAATGAAGATCAAGGAAATAATGAAAATACTATCTCTACCAAGGGTTTTCCTATTTCTGATGTTCCCACATGAGGGATGGCTCCTATGGAAAACATACCTCTCTCATCTTTGCCAAATTTTCATGGATTGTCTACTGAGGATCCGAATGAGTTTATATTTGAATTTGACATTGTGTGTAGAAGCTATGACTACACTAACACTGCACAAAAGCTTAAACTGTTTCCAACTACATTGAAGGGTAATGCATTAAGATGGTTTATGAGCCTTGGAGGAGAGAACATTTCAACATGGGTACAAATGAGGCAGCTTTTCCTGAACAAGTACCAAGACTACTACCGAACAAGAGAACGAAGAGAGGAATTGTTCAATATGTCTCAGAAGGAGGATGAGACCCTTGAATATTTTGTGGAATGACTCCATTATAATCTATAAAGGTATGGACATCCAGATGTGAGTAAGGACATTATGAAAACTATTTTTCTAAAAGGAGTTAGAGAAGATTGTTTAGATATGATGAATATGCTTGGGAAAGGAGATATATCTAAGGAATCCTATGAAGACATTGTAGACCTCTGTAAAATATGTTCTCAAGGATCTACAAAGAATAGGTCAACTACCAAGGATACCACTTTTTCAAGGGTACATAAATCAGCTAATGGAGGAGCAACAAGAGAATAAATGAGTAATCTGTTAGAAAATTTCAAAACATAGATGATTAAATCTTTTGCTTCACAAATGGACACTTTGCAGGTCAAGCAGAAACAAGTAGAATCAGAGAAAGCATTGTGCATTTTCTGTCCGAAATGAAGAAATAAACATCCACCAAGGGAGTGCTCGCTGAACAGTGTCCAGGTATGTCTTATTTGTGAATTAGATCATGCTATTGACCAATGTCCCTCTCTACCAGGAGTAAAAGCATCAATGAAGGAAACTAATGAGGAAGCAAAGGTTGTCTATCTAATTACACAAAGGAGATAATGGCAGCCAAGAGGTCAAGGTATGAACTATCAATTCTCTCCTACAACACTTAATTATTGGAACAATCGGCCACTATATGGCCAGACAAATTCCCCCCCTCCACATCAGATGCCACCCCCTTATCAAGATCCCAATGCATGGTTACCTATGCCCCATCAATAGAATCATCATGGACAATGGAACCCATATTGGAGAGGCCCTCAACAACAACTCAGTTTTCAAAACCATCACCAACCGAACCCCTATCAACAACAGTTCCAACCCCAGTACCAACAACAACAACTACAGTTACCTCCCAATGCCCCACTGAACAATCCTCCTTTATGACCTCAGATGCTTGTGCAACCTAACCCAAACCCAAATAATAAGGTCGTTCAGAACATAGATATACACAATGTGTCAACCTTGTCTATTACTCCTATGCCTTGTGATGAAATCAAATTAAGATCAGGGAGAATAGTCGAGCCAATAATTGAAGATGCTCCATCTTCAGAATCAGACAAGGAATCAGGGGAAAGACCATCTAATGATACATAAGAAATTGACCAACCTATTATAGAGTCAACAGATCCACCATTCCCTGAGAGACTGACAATTACCAAACTTGTGGAATTACCATCTTTCAATCTCTTAGGAGAATTGCAAAATCTGCATGTTAATATTCCACTATTGCAAGTGATAAGAGATGTCCCTATTTATGCCAAGACTGTAAGAGATCTCTGTATAAAAAGACCTAGATGAAAACCCAGGGACCCCCTCATAGTGCATGTATTGGGGGATTTGTCTGAACTGATGTTAGGCAAAACACCACCTATTAAATATGGTGACCTAGGAAACCCTACAGTCACTGTCAAAATTGGACAGACATATATTCCCCATGTGCTAGTCGACTTAGGGGTGAAAATTAACATCATGCCAATAGAAACTACACAATTGCTACAACTCATAACACAAGTCCAACCTACTCCTACTGTTCTTGAATTAGTTGATCGTTCTACCATCAGACCAGAAGGAGTAATTGATGATTTAGTCATTTCAATGGATTCATGGGATTATCCTGTTGATTTTGTCGTTTTGCAACCCAAAATCCGTCTGGGGGGCCACCCTCTAATTCTAGGAAGACCATGGTTAGCTACAAATGATGCTTTCATTGGTTGTAGATCTGTTTCCATGACCATATCTGATGGTTATGACACAAAAAAAATAACTCTGTATCCTCATGCTACACCCAGTGCAGAACCTGAAAATTCTTTATGGATGGACACTGAGGATGAAAGTGCTCTGCCCGTGCTAACCATAAGAAAAGACCCGAGTTTCAAAGGTGGGACAGAGGACAAATTAATCAACTGCTTTATCTATGAATCCTCTGCTGTTACATGGAACATGCACCACCGATTGATTAGAGTCTTCGACCCCATTTCCTAGGAAGAGATGAGCTCAGAAATGTTCTCAGAAACCACTGAAAATCAAAATGATTCAGCTGTAACAGAAACTACTGTAACAACAAATGTTGTAACAACAGATGATGAAACAACTGAATTATTTCCTAAAGTCAGTTCTAAGAGCATCACTGTAGAAATTGAACCTGGAAAAACCTTAAACATCAATCCCGATCTATCCACTACTGAATCTCGCCAATTGATGAAATTACTGATTGAACATAAAGAAGAATTTGCTTGGGATTACATGGATATGAAACACATTTCCTTTGAACTATGCACCCACCATATATACATTAAAGAAGAATGCCGACCTATTTTCCAACCCCAAAGGAGGATGAACCCAAACCTTAAAGAAATTGTTAAGGAGGAACTCCAGAAACTTCTCAATGCTGATTTCATTTACCCTATATCAGACAGTGAGTGGGTCTCACCATTGGTTATTGTTCCTAAAAAGAATGGAAAATAGAGTGTGTGTGTAGACTATAGATCCCTGAATAAGGCCACACAGAAGGATCATTTCCCTCTGCCATTTATTGATCAGGTTCTCGACAACCTAGCTGGGAAAAAGTTTTTCTCTTTCTTAGATGGATTCAGTGGCTATAAACAGATAAAAATTGCTCCATAGGACCAAGATAAGACCACCTTTACTAGCCCTTGGGGTACATTTTCCTACAAGGTTCTCCCATTTAGCTTGTGTAATGCACCATCCACTTTCCAGAGAGCTGTAATTGGTATTTTTTATGATATGGTGAATGACTGTATGGATATATTCATGGATGACTTTACACCTTATGGCATTGATTTCGATGAAGCTTTGACTAATCTGGAAAAATTGCTCAAAAGATTTATATAGTCTCATCTTTCTTTAAGTACATAAAAGTGCCATATGATGATGAGTAAGGGTGTAGTGCTGGGACACTTCATTTCTTATGCAGGAATTCAGGTAGACCCAGCCAAAATCCAGGTAATTTTGGACATTCCAACTCCGTCAACTCAGAAAGAGGTAAGAAGTTTTTTAGGGCATGCTAGGTATTACAAAAGATTCATTAAAAAAATTTCCAAAATTGCTTCCCCCTTGTTTTTTCTATTAACAAAAGATGTTGACTTTCATTGGATTGACAACTGTGAATTGTCTTTTACAGATTTGAAAAAGAAATTGTCCACAACTCCCATTTTGAGAGGGCCCAATTGGGCTCTGTCGTTTCACATTTCTTTAGATGCCTCAGATACTACAATTGGTGTAGTACTAGGGAAACAAGAAGACAAAGAGCCCTATGCTATCTACTATATCAGCAAGAACATGGCTCCTGCTGAATTAAATTATACATTTACTGAAAGAGAATTCTTAGAAGTAGTTTATGCAATCAATAAATTCAGGCATTATGTCATTGGTTATCCTACTTTTATTCATACTGATCATACAACAATTAAATATCTGATGAATAAACCTATTACTAATTCCCGAGTAACAAGATGGTTGTTACTACTACAAGAATTTGACATCACCACAGTAGATAGACCAGGAAAATAAAATGTGGTTGCTGATTTTCTCTCAAGATTACATATAAATGATGATAATTTACTTGTTGATGATTCCTTTCTAGATGAAAATTTTTTGCAGTATCTGCTCACTCACCTTGGTATGCAGACATTGCTAATTATTTGGTTGTAGGGAAGGTACCTCCCCATTTATCTCCTCGAGAAAGAAGGACGATTATTCAGAAGAGTGCTCGGTATAGTTGGATAGGAGGATACCTTTTCTACATAGGCCTGGATCAGGAAATCAAGAGATGTGTAAGGGATGATGAAGTGTATGATTTGCTGAAAGCTTGGCATGATGAACTTTGTGGGGGTCATTTTGCTGATAAAAGGACCGGGCATAAAAT
>JASDQU010100778.1:9085-32885 GCA_032191745.1 Picea mariana
AGGGAATCACCAACTCCCTGATGTTCTAGCACCAACTGGATGGAAGCACCAACTTCCAATCATACAGGCACCAACCTGTAAAACAGAGAACAACAGTTCTCCCTTGCACCACCCTGCCACTCTGGTTTCTCTGGGTGCAACCAGATGGAAGCTACAACTCCCTTTGTTTAAGCACCCACTTGAACCTATGAGGACAATAGTCCTCCCTAGAACCTCCCTTCCACCCTAAAATATAAATCTTTGCTAATGAAACTTATCACAGTGATACAATATTTATCATTGGCTTACCAGGCTTATCATTATTCTGCTATGCTTCTCTTCTCTCCTGTATCAATGTCTCTCTATCTGCATCTTCCTGGGATTTCTGACCTTCTGTTTTTCTCTACAGGAGCACCTCAGCCTTCCTTTATTGTCTCACTATTTTGTTGCACACTTCCTTGCGCTTTCTTTGGTTCTGCCTTTCATGCTATGTGCCCCAACCCCATGCCATGCACCATTCCTCTTCACGCCATTTCAGCTGGTGCACACTCCTCCTTCTACACTCATGAATCCCTCATAACAACAACAACCCATCTCTTCTTTGTTCAGCGTACTTATAGTCTTTGTGCCCCTTCTACATGCTCTCTCCCATGCTTCTGCATGTTGTATCAATGTCAAGTGCTCTGCTTGATCATCATGACACCTCTTCAGCTTCTCTGGAAGTTAGATCTATCTGTTAATTGCCTCTATGAACAGTCTTCATTCCACTGGTAGATTCCTTGAGACTCTTCAGCTTCTCTAGTAATCACTCAGAAGTCTCTTCGAGTCCTCTGGAAGAAACTATCAGTCGTTTCTAGTAGTTACACTCTAAAGTGCAACAGTAGCCCTCTGATCTTATTTAAATTCATCTACATCATTGAATTGACTTCATTGAATCTTACGTTCATTTCACCGTTTTGGCATTTCGGCATTCAAAAATTTGGCATTCGTGTGATCAAGTGTCTCTACAATACAAGTCGCGTACCCCGAAACTCCGAAATGGAGCCTGTCGCTTCAAAATTTTCCCTACATCTCTTCGATGATGTGACCACCATCAGTGATCGAGTGTTTATCCATAAAGTGATTTCTCAATTTTGCAATTCGGCATTTCAACATCCTTGATGTGAAGATTTCTTTACACTCCATGTCCCGATCCCCGAAACTCTGAAATGGAGCTTGCCAGTTCGAGCTCTTCTCTATAGCTCTTCGATCTCCAAATCAATGGTCCACAATCTGTGGTGATCGAATGACTATCCTCTACCCCGCGATTTCATCCTTCGGGACTTTGGGAAAGTTATGGAGTTAAAACTCCCGAAGAAAAAATTCTCGAAGAGAGGTCAGTCTTATGTCACTCGATGACATGTCGTGACCCGAGTGGCTGCCACGTGTCACTCAAAATTGTGATTTCCAATGGCCTGAAATGCCAAATCAACTTGACACTTATCGTTGTTTGATCGTGCCATGTGTCATTGTCTTCCACCTGTCCTTTCTGATGTGGTCTGCCACATTCACCTTCTGGAACTATCAGCCCAGATCACTTCGTGATTTTGCATATCGCGATTTCAGGTTTCTTGTAGTAAGAGTTTTTGACATCCCCAACTCTCAGTATCCGAAATTGTCCTCCTTCTTCCGAGATTTTAGTGTTTCGCATTTCGCGATTCTGGGACTCCTGATGATGAAGAGTCTTGACTCTTCCAACTCTTGGTACCCAAAACTTCGAAATGGAGTTATTTCCCGGTCTGCAAAACTCTTCATTTATGTGCCTCTTTCAGGATTTTTGGATTCTGTATTTTGCAACTCCGTGAGTCCTGTGTTGAAGAGTCTCAATTCTTGACTTCTTAATTTCCCGGTATCCGAAATCTCGGTATCCGATACTCCGAAATGGAGTCGGATCATCTTTTCGGCTTTTTTCACTTTGCAACTTCGGGACTCCTGTTGTGAGGGTCCTTGATATTTCCACCTCCCGGTATTCGAAATCCCGGTAGCCGAAACTCCAAAATGGAGTTTGACCAACACTTCGATCTTGCGATTCAATCATCGTTGTGGTGTTGGTCTTCCTTGCCTACTTGTTTTCCATCAAGTGAACAAGCACACCTTCACACTGCATTAGAATCTGTGTTAATTCCTCCTGAGCTTACTTTGTTCATGTTTTTCCATCGATGCATACTCTGATCTTACCACCAATGACAAACATACCTTCCTGTAAACATGCCAACAGTGACATCCTAGGAATACAAACATAAATCTTGGAAAATCTACAGATTGAGAGGCCTTTCCCTGAGGTAAATCCTATTAATTTTGAGAAGATTAACACAAAAGGGCCAAATCTCTAGGACACTGAGGATATCGAGGTGAAAAATAATCAGCAAGAGGAGGAATAAAAAGAACACAGAAGTGAATAGAGCATTCCTATGAAACAACAGATGGTAACAAAAGATTTTCATCTTTCCAAATTTGGAGATAAAAGAAAGAAAAAGAATCCTCCCATGATTACTATTAGAACAACTAGAACAACTACCCCATCAAGTTCCATGGTCGAGGCCTCATTAGATCCGACCACTATTTCTTAAAAACACTTATATGAATTATACAGATCCATTTCAAAAGAATCAACAAGGAGATGGAAGGAGGTGCTCAAAGAAGGAAGTCGGGTCAAGAAACTAAAACAAGAACAAAAGAACATTATGTAGGAGTGCAGAGAAGTAGTCATGGTGCATGAGGGGATAGAAAATATACGAGAGGCACAAAACCCCTTAGAAGTATTTAAAGAGATAATCAACAAAATGATCAAAGCCAGTACAAAATACCAACAACAAGTCATGACTCTGCAAAAACAAAAAGAAGAAGTCGAACAACAACGTGACTTAGAAACTAAGGAAATTCAAACAACTCGAGAGAAGATGGACACAACCTTAGAAACAAAACAGAATAATATTAAATGCTTCAAGAAAAACATAGATAAATTGAGTAAACAAGCTAACACACTGAATTATGTGGTAAGTGAATGGCTGGCCCATTTTGCATATGCATTTGGCAAATGTCGGATACAAAAGGATGCAACCGACATTATAGAAAGAGTAAGAAACTCGGCCATTGATAGAAAAATAAAAGAATCCCTCACCACACAGCTGAAAAAAGAAAAAGCAACGAAGATACAACTATCATAGCAAGAACAATAATTGCAGAAGAAGGGACACAAAGTGCAGTTGCAAACAAACCAAGTAACTAGTCATCTCAGCCAACTCATATATAAAATGCAGGTCAAAGAACATAAATTTGACCAAGAGTTAGGTACATTTCAGACATCATGTATAGTAGAGAAATTCAACTGTATTTCCCAATCGAAAATACTAAATCTGGAAGCACAATAGGATATCGACATATGGTGTGATTTCATAAAACAAATAAAGTAGCCATCTCCTAGCATTATTCAGACTGCCTTTAAAGTCAGTACAAAAAGTGAAAAGAGAAAGGAATTCAAAGAAACAAAAAAGGGAATTCCAAGCACAACGGAGCAGTCAAAAATAGAACTTTAAGTCAGTTCCCCATATGAATATTTTGTCTCCTCTTCTTGCATCCCTCTCTCTCTCTCCATCTTCTATTTATCAATCTTGTAATTCTGTAATCAAATTATGGAAAAATAATTTTGTATAACCCCCACTTGCTCGGGACGAGCAAGGAATTGAGGTGGGGGGAGATGTTGTGGGGCTAGTTGACTCTATCGAATAGACCTTACAATCGACCGATGAATTCAAAAGTAGAGGTCAGTCAGAGTATCCATTAACCGACCGAACCAGAAAGTTAAGTAGTTACAACTTCCTGAAAGAGGTATAAATAGACAAGAACATGAAGGGTCAAGTAGCTTCATGTGAGAGGTTGTATACAATTGTACTATATTTCTATGTCATATAATAAAGGACTTTTCTTTGGCCTCTCATTACCTGTATATGTATTTATCTATGTATATGTGTCTGTGTGTGTATATTCTATGATGTCTATGTAAGGATCTACCGGTAATCTCCCTAATTTTCCCTAGATTACAACACAACCCTTACCATTCTTAACCCTTCGATTCCCCAAAGGATTACCTGCCAAAGGGGTCATAAAATGGGGATGACTGCTTGTTGTCGGTTAATGATACCACTTACTCTATCCTTCCACTATACACGATCTAATGGTCAATAATGGTCCCAAAGGATCCTTGGATCTACGACTTGCGTTACTTTGTGACTTCAACATTAAGGGATTCTGACCATATAACACCTTTTCACTCCCGGAGGAGGTCAATGATAAATTTGACTGTAGCGTATATCCAAAAGTCAGGAAATATATCGATGTTTCTTGGATCGACGGATCGTGTAACTTCACAATCGAAAAGATGGTAAAGGTTTAACAATAAAGTGGATCCCAAGACAATGGATAGGAAACCACCAGTTGTCATTCAACTTTCCAGTCACCATTTCGACAGGTTTCCTTCAGAGGGATTTGAATGTTGTGAGGTTTCAACATCCTGAAGTCATGGATCTCTAGAGTCCTAGAGATTGGAAGGATTAGCTCCCTTTTTGCGTATCATAGGGTTTTAGGGTCCTGGTCATATGGGGCTTTGACAAGCCCCTGAGGGCTACACTCTCAGATATTATCTGATATTTGGTTAAGGTCGCGGACTTGATATTGCAATCAATAGGGAGAAAGGTTTGAAGGAAGCACCTTTCACTTCATAATCCAAATCCTGTAACATGACAACAATAATTCTAAGGGATTGACAGGTTCAAAGTTATCCCATAGAGTCTTCCCTGACTCTATATTTCTAGGTTTGGTCCCTAGATAGTCTTTTGAGTACTTTCCAACCAACACATGGGTCAAATGATTATAATCCCAAATTGATTTAAAACACATTGCTCACAGTTATCCTTCTCTAAACAAAGGTAGGAAGAAAACCATCTACAAAATATGATATTAAAAATTTGCTTCCAATTTCCCAGGACGCTAGGCCATCATCTAGCTCAATAAAAAATGCATATTACAACAAATCAACGAAGACAACATAAAAATCAGAGTCACACTTATTTGAAATTGTAAATTAGTTGGCAACTGTTGAAAGGGGTTCTCTTTTCCACCAAACCATAGGCATAGCTTGTTCTTTGAGTATTCCTTAACTAGCCACCCCCTAGCTAGACCATGATGCCATGAGATAGATGAAGTTTTTTTTTTATCAGCTACAATAAGGGACAAAGGTTACCCTCCTTTTCCCAGAGGGCCCTGGAAGTTCCATTCTCTATCCACCAAGCAAGGGAGCCTGTTATGATTGCTCACTCAACCACTGCATCTTTATTTATAATCTTGATTAGAAAACATTGTCTAAGTGATCCTACACCCAGAACAACATATATTTCTTAGTTCTCCTTTGAACTAGAGAGCCTCTCATGCTCTTATTCCTTTGGAATGGTCTTTGACCCATTCGTGTGTATCTTCTACCCTCTACCCCCGATTTTACTTACTTTTCTTTCCTTTTTTCAGAAATATTTCATGGGTCAGATCAGGAATTTTCCAGATGGGTACTCTACCCATCTCCTCATTTACTCTTGAGGAAGACTTCCCAACTACTATATTGTCTGGTAATTAAATTTTCTTGGATAGAATACGGTTATGGGTGTGAGAAATTTATATCCAACAACATACTGCTCTAGCAGGGTCATCCCAACCATCATTGGTTCCCCTTACCATCCCATATCATGCATCATGATCCATACTAGCCACCTCCTTTCAATAATTATGCCACAATTTTCTATTTTTGTTTAATAACATAATATATATATACAATACCTTTAATAAAAAGGTTCATTGTCTTTTCCAAAATTCTCATGACGGGTCTTTCCACATTATTTTGCACAAATATAATTATATTTACAAGCTGGGGGAAATAAGGGTATTGCAAATATTGATAGAGAAATATCTCATGGAGTAGAGAAAGATATAAAAGGAATAAACATAAACAGAAATGGAGTTACACACTTACGGAGAGGATTTATTGAGTTGTTGTTTGTTGTTGAGCTCACTTTGAGCCTCTGTAGTATTGTAATGTTGTAATGGTTTTGACAATAGGTCTGAGTTTGTCATATGTCTACGGTATTAAAAAGATGCACAGAGTGCAATGTATTGTAAATATGGGGGATTATCTAAAGAGGACATGAGACTCTGTTGTTGTTGAGTATAGTTTGCTTAATGTATGTTTGTGTTTAATGGAAATGAAAGAAAAATAGAGATGCAACAAATATGATCTATCATGTGTTATTTAGATATCTTTGTATTATTTTACATATTGATAATTGTAATATGTCATTAATGGAGTGTATGGATGTCATCTTGGATGGATACCTATGGATTTAATCCTTCATCCCCATCACAAGGCTATATGGTCTTTGTGATCCTCATTGAGTCTTGGGTGAGACCTTATTTGGCCTTGGTTGAGGATTGATATGATAATGCTTTTTTATTTTTTTTTGTCAACTCTGGATGAACCGTAGGTCTAAAATCTCCAGTGTTAAGAAGGATGTGAACAAGCATGAAACGACCCAACAAATGGTTATGTTGTTGGCACTTGAAATTCTTGTATTGAACAATGAAGGCAAGAAATGAGGTGGTATCCATCTCAAGAGGAAGTTCAATATTGGATAACTACAAAGGAGCATAATTTTTCCTTGCGAGAGACTCAAGGTCTGAGAGTAAATGTGAAGAGATGGAAAGATAAGCATCTCTACACTTATATGCATGAGAGCTTGTTTGTTGAATTTCCTTGTTTATTGTATTAATGGATTATAAGACAAACTTCCACCAATTCTGCATTATGGCCTCTAGAACCAGTGGTTTGGGATCAATCCACACTTTATAGGTTGAAGGTATTAGACAATAAGTAGACTCGAGCCATTTATTTCTGGTTTTCTTGAGTAAAGGAGGGATATATTGTTGATTTTTCTATGAAGTACACTGATTCTTTCAATGAGGTTGAAAGAAATTTCGCAAAAGGTCTAAGAAAATGAATTCTAGAAGAAATCCCACTCTGGATCAAGATGGTGTTCATGGAGAAAGGGTTGATGTGCATACATCTCTATAGGGTGGCTAAGTAGAATCCCCTAGTGCTAGNGAGAAAGGAGAGGATCTAGAAGTTGTTTAAATGAGGTGAGGAATGGGATGGACCCAAGGAAGTAGGGGAGAGAGAGCCAAGAGATACACAAGAAGAGTTGAATTGAGAAGGAAAGTGGAATAGAGAGGTGGAAAGAATAAATCAAGGGGGGCATGACAAAGGGTCTGGACCAGGATGAATATAAAGGAGATCACACCATGAGGAAGTGAAGAAGAGTGTGTTGTGTTGGAATGGATCACATGTGAAGAGAGTCTCGTAAAGAGGTGCGACATCGAGAGCATGGTGTCGAGTGGGGATACCAATAGTAGTAGTAGGGGACTAAATAACAAAGTCAAAACCCCTTGGTTGTTTCTGAGTGTCACAATCTCAAAGAAAAATGAGGTGTAGAGTAGACAAACAAGAGAAGAAGAGGAAGATAGAGGATCCCCTAGTGGTGGGGGAGAAGAATTTGTGATAGTAGACGATTTTGTGTGGTTGTAGGTAGGAAACCCTTTGGGTCACCTCACAATAAATATCAGAAGAAGATGGACTTACCCCATTATGTGTTTGTAATCAAGAAGAAAGAACAATGTATAAATAGGATATTGGACTAGGAGAAAGAGTATAAGGATATAGAAGAGAAGGGAAGAGATGAGTGAAGAAGAATAAGGATAATTCGATGTTACTTCACCAAGAAGAGTATTGGTGATGAGGAGTTTGACACCCAACAATTAGATTGGAGGCATTAGTTCGCAGTTGGAGATGGCGAGTAGGGATAGAACCCTAATTCTACTCGTGTTCCATGGAATAGGTAAGGATGATGTGGAACAACATTCGTTCACGTGTGAAACAATATGGTCTATGAAGAAGATTAGAGATGAAGCAACAACGATTGCACAGTTGGAAACCACGTTCATGGACAAAGCCTTGACTTGGTACTTGAAGTATAAGGCCACTATGCCTATTAGACATGCAAGGTCCCTGATAGAGATCAAGCAAGATTTACTGAAATAATTTCAAAATCCCAAGTCATAATCTCAGTGTATTACCGAGATCAAGGAGATCAACAAGAAACAAGGAGAAATAATGTGGGACTATGACCAATAATTCAAGATTTTGTTTGATAGGATGACATTCCAAGTCAATGATGTTCAAAACAAAGAATGATTTATTGAGGGGTAACTCCCCCATATCCGAGTCTCGCTCACCCAATAGAAGTTGACGACTCAAGAAGAGGCAATGGAGATTTCCATGTCTCTAGAGTCTACATTGGGAGGAGCAGAGACATCAACATGATTGGTCCAGGTGTAGTTGCAATTGGCCAACCCGAAGATGCATCTGCAAGATATGGTGAAGAAAAAAGTTGTGCATGATCACGTATGGTGTATCACATGTTGATCTGAGGGACATTTCAAGGATGAGTGTCCTGTACTTCTAAACTATGTGTTGATGGGAGCGTTGAGCCCATTTTCGACTTGATATGGAGGAGGGGGAGGTAGAACCTCCTCTTGTTTCAATTGTGGTGAAATTGGTCATATATAAAGGTTTTGTGCCAAACCGTGCGTGATTTGTGCATAATACTATAGTCTTGAGCATATCAAAGAGTACTGTCCCAAATTACTTAAGTTTTGGGAAGAAAAGAAGACACATTGCAACATGCTTCATGAGGAGCCACGTAAGAATAAGAAGAAGGATGAGGAATTCGATGTCAGGGTAGTAACCCAAGGAGGAGAAACGACAGGAATTGAATTTGAGCATGGTGAAAGCTCAGGAAAGAGTCTAGAGGGGAATATAAGGAAGGAAACACAAACCGCTCCTAATTTCGATGTTTCCTATCAAAAGAAGTTTCCACATGACACATAGTGATCCATTGAAGAAGAGAGAGCACACGAGGAGTTGAAACACATGAAATAAATATCATTTGAGGAGGCTGAGATCCAGGAAGAATTACAACTAGCAACACATCGGTCACTTGAGGAGGCCTAAATCTATGAATAGGTGTAGAGGGAAACGCAGAGGTCTCTTGAAGAATCTTGCAACCATGAAGAGTTGTAGCACGTGACACAAATATCATTGGAGGAATCTTGTCTACATTAGGTGATGCAGCGTGCAATGTAGAGGTCAATGGAAGAAGCAAATAGAAAAGAGGATATGTGATGTGTTGAGAAAAGGGTGAGTGAGGAATGATTCCTTGAGGTGTTGAAGTGCACAATGCATGAAGAAGTGTTGGATGACTTGAGTTGCGAGAAAAACAACCAACATCAAGTATGTAATTCTTACGTTTTTGTTTGAGGTTTCTTAATGATCCTGATGTTGCGAGGAATTTAACATAGATGTTATCCACTTGTATGGGGAAGGAGTTTATAGATAGTACTATATCATGTCCCCTCCCAGAAAGGGAGCTGTGTCAGATTAGCATGAATAAGCGCACAGGGCACGAGTTCAAGATTACAACAAAGCTTTGTGGTTATGACACGGATGGAGTCATGTTGGATTTGGAATCCAACGTGAATATTATAGCAAATAAGTCTTGAGAGTTGATGGGAAAACCAAGTTTGGTCTAGTCTCCTATCTAGCTACGTTTTGAAAATCACTATAGGATTTATCCTATATGCTGACTGGAGCAAGTAAAAGTGAATATAGAAGGGGTAAAGACAAAGGATGACTTTGAGGTCATAGAAATTATGGATGAATTTGATGCATACCCTGCATTTATTGGAACTGACTGGGCTTTTGATAACAATGCAGTGTTGAACTTGAAGAAGATTAAAATGCCATTTGAGATAGATGCTCTATGTGTGGTCAACCCTCTAGATCCTTATGAAGGGGACAAATACAATGAAATGGTGGATGAATATGTGCACAGATTTATTATTGAGAATATATATAAGATAATTGGGTGAAGGGAAGACTACATCAACCCCACCACAGATGGAGAGATGATTTGGAGAAGTGTGAAATAATATGACATTGAATCCAAAGAGGCCATGGAGAGATGGAAAAATAAGCTATATGAAGTCTTGACAAGGAGATGCATTCATATCTCTGTTAAGTTGCACAGGTTAGAATTTGGGTACTACAATTTTGATGGGTTGAATCGGGTGGATACATTTATATCTTGGATATAGTATATTCCCAAACATCACCGATTTCATGCCATAAATATTGTATTCATAAGAATTCCTATGTGATGGTGGGAAACACATCGAGGCCATTTTCTTGAATGGGAAGCCATTGAGGATTCCATAAGTGGAATATTCCTACTGGATATGGAAGTTCATCAATAAATGTGTTCTTGTGAATGGATATGGATATTCAAACAGTGATAGGGGATGAAAAACCAATCTCTAAAATCTTCGTGCAAGATTCCCAAGAATAAGTATGCTCCCCCAATTCCTCGATTTCCTAGGGGAATGAGGAGGAGTCACATGCGTCGACAATGGAGTGCACAGAAAAACAAACGGTGGCTCATTAAAACACACTCGATCTCATTGAGCATAAAAACAATTCCCATAAGAACAGAAAAGTCAGGAATAGCTAGTAGATGTTATTGGGTTCGGAAAAACCCAACTCATATTCTCCGTGGATGGAACATATTGGATGGATACGAGTAAAGCAGTCTTGTGTCCCACCAGGGGTCACTGCGATCAATTAACAAAGTGCGAAATTATATAGGGGTGCAGTGTGTATGACCGAGACATGTACAAAGATGTCCCTATCACTATCAAAGGTGTAGTGATCCCAGTATTTACATGGATCAAAGGTCTAAAAATGTATGTTATATGATACCTATAGGAAAGGATGATAAGAAAAACATCTACAGTAAATGTTAAAATCTCCCCAAGGATTCCAAATGTTTGAAGGAAAAGGTGGTACCCATGCATGATTAAGACAAAAGGGTTGATTGGCCTAAAAAATTGAGAACAATGATGTAGGGGTATCATAACACTTCTAGTTATTTATGATTTGAGAGGATTGATGGTATGGTATAAAGATGAATGATCTAGTGGGGATTGACAATAACCATATGGCATCCCGATTTCTTAACAACCCCTTGCACACCTCCTAGATATTTATCTATACTCACTTGGTAACTTTCCATTTTTCGTCTCAATGCTAGCTATCTTAGTACTGGATTTATTAGGTCTATAAGAAAGGGTACATAATCTTAGTATCAAAGTGAGCATAAATATCAGCCTTTTCATCCCATCATTAGATATCCATAGAGGCCAGCTAAAATAATTCCCATGGCTTCATCTAGAAAACCACATGGCCGAAAAATATCTATGATTGTCGAATACCAATAGACACCATAGTTGACATTTACTTAGCATGTGAGTTTCACTGGTTCCTAGATAGGGAGAGTGCGGGATGTCCAATTCATTGATTATTATGTTCAATAACTCAAGTAGTTATCTACCTTGGCCTTTCATAATTATGCCTGCACCATTTGTAGTGAAGACGGTAAGTTGGTGGTGCTCACCAAGAGTGGGCCCAACCCCTTTGACAAGTCAACATTCTACCTTTGATTGAATGCCCCCATTTTTGGCATACTGGGACAGTCACCCTATGCATCTACCTTTTACTCACTTGCCTACATGATGGATACTTGTGGTTGGGAAGGGAAGTATCTGGTTGATGAAGCGGCAATCTGGTGCATTATAGGCCTACCCATGCATGGCGATGAGATAGAAAAATACTTAGCTGCTAAAGATGTTGCATAGATTGAAATCTATGACACATATAGTACATTCCAGGGAAGGCATGGGGTACTCATTTCAGAGATCAATGCCCAACCAGTTCAAATTTTCTATGCATTTAATAACCTATAAAAGTGATGTGTAGCTGGTGTTTAGATGGATTGGGATTGATATGGAATGAATGAGTTCATTGATTATTTCTTAGATGTCTAGGACTCCGAGAAATATTTTCATTATAGTTGGATTCTACTTCTTCTCACTATGGTGCTTTGGTGGCCCCCTCGAGGTTTTGAATAACCTGCTGGGAATAGGCATGCCTTCGAAGCTCATTGATTTATGTGACTACATGAGAGAAATGATCCTACCACTCAAAAGTCCCACGATGATATTTTTCAGAGCTATTCCAACAATTGATCTAGGAAACTACTTTGGAAGTGTGCATCCCACACACCATCATGGACAAGGATGATGGATAGATTTTATTTGAATGTACTTTTCATAACATGTTCATCTATCCCAATGATGATCATGGTGTTGTGATGGGACCACTACCATTTTTCATTAAAGAAGAGGACATCCAACAGGGCATTGTAAATGGCTCATGCATTTGCAACCACTATCAACTAAGAAAATAAATACTCTAGAAACACACACTAAACACAATCAATATCACCAACAAGTTGAGGATGCATGATGATGGGTGCAATGCACGGGCCTCCCTTGGAGGGATCAAAATATGACACCTTAGGTAAGCTCCCTTGGGATCCCCATCCCACACAAGAACAAACAAATTCCACCTTGGTTAGGGTAAAGCAATAGTGAACCGACCCAACCGTCTGTAATACCATTCCGTCAACATAGTAGGGTTCCATTCAGAAGGAAAAGAGCATCGCCACATTAATAGATGCATTAAAATGACAATTGTTTCTACAGAAAAAAATACATTCAGAGGTTATTCACAAAATCAACCATCTTTGTTGACAACTCAGGGTAAGAACATTACTACCAGATGCTACAGGCCATTGTTTTCTGGGATATGTTCTAGTGCTTCCACTTGGGTCCTTCAAGTGGACCCCCCAACACTTCTTAGAGTGGATACCAACAATGGAAGTACCTCATTGGAACCAATTCCAACTCCCATGATACAATACTATGCTTCCACCTTCCTCTTTGAGTTGGGTGACTGACACCAAATACTAGACCAAGCTCATGCTCAGTTACATCTCCAAGACCAAGTGGACATTACCGCACATAATTAGATGTTTGAGCACTATAAATAGGAGATTTAATATCACCAAACATTTCAAATGAAGTATGACACGGAGGTTGCAACACACACAAGCACCCAGGACCAATACACTGAGCTAAGTTCTATATTCATTGACCTCCTAGGAGCATTGGACAACCTATATGCACAAATTTACACTAATTCTACACAAGGGTGCAACATTCCTTCATGATTTAAAATCTTGGCCTTAAAGGCCCTCCTTCATAATTTGGATTCACAACTTGCCACACTTCGTACACCAATCCACCACATGAATCTAATCTCATATTAGTTCCAACAAATGATTAAGTCATCCCAAGCAGCTCTCCATGATGGCCAATGCAAGGTGAAAGCATTTTCCCACAAGGTAAACTATGGGTTTGCCTTTTGGACCCATCTCCAAACTCCACCAAAGGTATCTATAATTGAATATAGGGTTCACGTAGTCGAGGCATAAGTCTCACAACAAAAGTGTTACCTGGCTTCTTTGCCTCTTGCGGAGTGCACCACTGCAATGTTAGAAAATGCAGTTAAGAAAAAAGAGATCATTGTGTCTCAGGATGAGTATTAGACTATATCATAGCTCATCACTTATATGGCCTATAATTCCTTGATCTTTTTCACACAAATCTCCAACACATAGGTTTTCGTTGAAGCTCTAATTGAGAGAATCAACAGAATGGACCTAACAACTCCTTATGTCATATCAGTCTAGGCCAATGCAGTTGTTCAATTTACTCAGGATATTCAGAGCTATCTTAATGAGCCTGAGTGCTAGTTTAAGGAGTTTATGTAGGAACTTAGATGCATTTTCCCATCCATTGCGGAAGTCATTCCATGAGGCAGTTGGATTGAGGACGAGCCAAGTAATAGTGGTGGGGGCTTGTTGGCACCCAAATTTTTGGGTTTATCTTGCGTGCATGCATAAATGAAAATGTGCATTCCCATTCCAATTTTTCATGCACCCAATATAATTCACGAGAATTAACAATAAGCACACACTAGAATGAGTTTTAATATTTCACGCTAAGTCCAAAGTCTACCAAACGTGTGGTGGTACAAGTTTTGATAAGCACACCAGAAATCAAGAAGATGCACACTGAAATCAAGAAAGGAATCATCAGGAAATATTTTCGAATGACTATTTCCAACAACACAAGGGAACATGGAGATGAAAAAGGACAAGCTCACAATATAGTTAATATTTCCCCAATTCCAGAAAGGCTATGTGGAGTGCAATCAGGTGGCAGAGGTGTGAAAGATTGCTAGTTAGTAGAGAAAGTAGACCAATATTGATAGAGATAGAGCTCTAGGAGCATAGAAAGATACAAAAGGAAGAAACATCAATAGAAATGAAGTTACACACTTGTAGAGAGGTTTCATTGATTTGTTGTTTGTTGTTGAGTTCACTCTGAGCCTCTGTAGTATTGTAATGTTGCAATGGTGCCGATGATAAGTATGAGTCTATCATATGTCTAGGGTCTGAAAAGGATTCTCATAGTGCAATGTATTGTAACTCTGGGGGATTATCTAAAGAATACATGAGACTCTATTGATGTTGAGTATAGTTTTCTTAATGTATGTTCATGTTTAATGGAATGGAAAGAATAATAAAGTTGCAAAAATTCAGATCTATCATGCGTCACTCATGTGTTATTTAGATATGTATGTGTATTGTTTTACATATTGATAATAGTAATATGTCGTTAATGGAGTGTATGGATGTCATCCTTGATGGATCCCCATGGATTTAATCCTTCATCCCCATCCAGATGGTCTTTGTGATCCTCATTTCATCTCTGGTGAGACCTTCTTTGGCCTTTACTAAAGATTGATATGGCTATGCTTTGGGGTTTTTGTTGGTGAAATATGGAAGAAACTTGGGTCTAAACTCCCCATTGTTAAGAAGGATGCAGGAAAGAGTGAAACAAACCAGCACAAGGTGTCAAGGTTAAGATATCAGGCTCATTCCATGCCATCCTAGACTAGAATTACATTATCCAAGATGTATTACACTTAAATAAAACTTGTGCATTCTTGGTGAATGATCTTAGGAAAAATATTCTTGATGCATAGGACCAATTCCTTTGTAAGAATTTTATAGAATATGTACCTAAGAAGAGTGATGGGCCTCTAACTAGTAGTCAACTTTGGGTCCCTTGCCTTAGAGATGAACTTCATGAACCTTGGTTAACTGCAACTCCTAGGGAGACACTCCTAAGGAATTCTTTCTATAAGTGTAACAAGTTTGATGCAAAAAATTCTCACATGGACTTGTACAATTCACAAGGGAATCCATCATTGGTCCTTCATTGGATCCATGATGAGATCTCATTAAGAAAAAAGCTAGGTCGCATGCCCTTCTTTTCTCCTTATAGATCAAACACTAAATTTGTGTGGTGCCCCACCTTTCCAATGTAAGGACTTGTGTTTGGAATACCACTCAATATATAGGTAGGTGGTTTGACTCAAAGTAATTTTCAAAGAAATATTCTTATTAGCATCCTTAGTGGCAACAATTTTAAATAAGGTTCTAGTTCATAACTAGTCAAGTTGTGCTCTTAACTAGGTGTCTTCATCTAGGAGGGTCTTGTTAATTGAAGTAAATAATGCAATTTAGTTGTCTGAGATTGATTTTTGGTATCATCAAGGGTCCACTATATGCCTTGTATGACTTCCTCTAATTTATCAAAAACTTCCTTTTTGCATTTTCATTGGATCTTACCAATTTTCTAATCATAGTTACTTATAAAGGAAACAATTCTATAATTGGTCTCTTCCCACCAAAATCACTATCTAGATTCCTTGCATGGACGTGAATTCAATTTCCACATAGTGTGAATGTAGGTTAAGTATCTTAGTATTTTCAAGTGAGATACATTCATGGTATACCAAGTTCTTGAAAAATGCATCTTCTGAATGCTCCAAGGGGTTAAAAACCAAACATGTTGGTGTCTTGGTAGTGTGGTTGTGTTGTCAACATGCATAGGTGGACCTCCATCAAATTCAATATAAAATGAACTTTTCTATGGGAAAATAAATCTTTCTAGCAATTTTTACATCTTATCTAGCTTCTATCTAAAAAATTTTCCAAGTGAACCAAACTATAATAGAGCCCTACAAGTAGTTTTTTTAGGGTTGTAGAGCCCATAAGATCCTTCAAAGAAAACTAAGACTCTTTTCCCCCAACTAATAAGATAGTAGAGAATTCCCCTTCTACCATGTACTTGAAATACTTACAAATGAGCCATGGTGTTTTAAGGAACTATAACTCTGCTAACCAACATTAGAGGATTGAAATCTCCCCAAATAATTGGAGGGATACATGTTGGCCAAGCCTAAGAGTTGAATGCCAATATTAAGCAACACTTAGAATATAATTTATGAGGGGATAATGCCTCAATAAACAACAATGCCAACTAAGTGAGGGGTGATCATCATAGAAACAAGTCTCCATTTTCCTTCAACATGATCAAAATAAACATGCTGGGCCCCAGGACAAATAACGGGTAGAGTCATATGTCGCAGAAATTGAAAGATTTTGAATTATTGTAAGAAAATAATTTCTATGTCACCAATCAAAGTCAATGGATGGAAAAAAATATGTTTTTACTAGGGTCACTTAAGCCCCAAACATTTCATGAGATCCTAGGGGTGGCAGGTGCGGGGGGAGTCATCTACGATTCCGAGGGGAAAAAAACAGTTGTTTACTCTTGGGGTCTGGGGAAGACAACAAATAACAAAGAAGAGATCCTCGCAGCCTACATAGGATTGAAGCTCGCCTAGGAGAGAAATATCCAAACTCTAACTGTGTTCGGAGATTCCAAAATAATCATAAAGGAACTTTGGGGCATGTCCAGATCAAAGAAATATTTGTTCCAAAGCACATGCTCAGCTATAAAATCTCTTTAAAAAGTTCGCAAGCCTGATATTTTTCAACATCTTGTGGAAGAAAAACTCAGAAGAAGATACTATGGAAAAGGACGCCAAAAACTTGGAACAGAGCCATATTCTCACTAATAAAATCCTCTCTAATGTGTGGTTTCCTTAATCCCGCCCGCTTCTTAGAACCCCCACTTTAACTTTAGTATCAATTCAACCCCCTACGCCCCCTCTCCCTCTTTTCCTAACCTTCCTAACACTTACCCACCCCCCCTCCCCCCTCTCTCTCCCTCTTCCCCCTCACCCCTCCCCCCTTGCCTCGACCCTCATGCCTTTCCTCGCCCCCTCTCCCTCACTCTCTCTGTCCCCCTCCTCCTCTGGCACACGACACCTTATCGACCATGTGCTGTTCCCCCCTCCCCCATGCTTTCCCCTTCCCATCCCACTCCTCCCCTTTCCCCTCACTTGAGTCCCCTTTATCACCTAGATCTCCGTATGAAGCACCGAACGATCAACAACCCTCCTCCTGTGCCAGCACGACTCCTTCACCTAATGCAACTCCTCTCTCATTTGTGGGAAATGATTCCCCCCCCAACTCTTAATGAAATGTCGAGTCTCATTTGGTTCCCTATCTTCTAGTTTATTCCACTCACCAAGCTCTATTACCCTCTTGACTCTGGTTTTTTACCCCTGCTTTCCCCTTCACGCCTCTCCTCCCCAATCAATCTCGGCAGCTTCCTACATAACTTCTGCGCTCTCCTTACACATTGCAATACCATGCAACGTAGACCCAGAGACCCTTTTAAATGCCCATTTTGTGCCTTGGAAGACCTACGAGAACAATTTCAAGGCCTGCAGACTGACTATCGATGCATGGAGGATTGGGCAGGTTCGAGACATCGAGAGTTGCAGTAGGAAAATCAAGTGATTTGGGATAATATGGTCGAAATTCAAAATAAAATGCAACAATTGGAAACCAGGTATAATTAGGAACTGGCCATTGTTCTCAAGGGAGTTAATTGCAACACGAGGTAGATAGGAGAAGTTACCCAATGACTGGGCAACCCACAACAACAAGCTCAATCAGTAGGAACAGATGAATCCCAAATTCCATCAACCTTTCACTTGGTGGCCAACAATGACCAACACATTCCAATGGCTCCAGGTTTCTCTGATCATGTCTGGGAGGAGGAAAATCAGGTCCAGAATTATGTGGAATATCGCTAAGCAATGGAGAACCAAGGTGCACAGCGGAACAATCCAGGCTCGCCCCATACTTAACTTTGGTCTCTCATGAACTGCAAATTTATGTTTTTATTAAATAGTTATATAGTCATTTATACATGGAAAATATGTAGTCTACACACTACAATGACCAACTCTCATATGGGCATAGAAAGATTTGTTTGTATTCATGACATTAACAAAGGTGTAACACCCTGCAGACTATCTCTTTTTGGAATTCTGGCAACTTTTTGATAATATATAAAAAGATTCGTTCCTATTAAAAAAAAACATTTCATGAGATCACTTTTATGAAAAATCATTGACATCATGCAAGTTTGCCTCATTATACTTGAGGTCCCAGAGAGCACCAAAAGGGTTTCTTATGGAAGACAATGATTAGAATAACAAATACACAAGGGTAATATTTCTCTATTTGTTGGTTTGACTAGTATCATCATTCACAACTTCCTTTCCATAAGAATGTATGGGTGATAGTGTATATAGAGCTCGATGGTTACCACTCAGATGCTAGGTTAAGATAGAGGATGTTTCATTTCTATTATGGTTGGAGAAATACGAGGTCCAACCACCACAACTTCTTTAGAGGTTGAGGCTTTCTGATTTCAATTATAAATTTCCCTAATACATTTTTATTATTCCTTACCACCCATTTCCAACCATATTCACCAAAATTTGATTCACTGGGAGCATTAGGACCTCCATGGTATGTGTGGGTTGGGCTAATGCATAATTGACTTGCAACATGAGAGAACAATTGTAGATGTAGTGATTTGATATTTGGAAATGGAATCAGGTGTTAGGTAGATTAATATAGTGAATAGGTTGTTAAATAATCCTATCCCATACAAGGATGAGCACAAGTTCCTTTCAAAGGTTCACCTGAAGACAAAACTAGAGTTGGGGCCTGGGGTTAAAAACAATCCAAGTTCATGGAAAATGAAGTCCTCTAAGGGGAAAAATGCATTATAGGTCTATCTATAATTGAATTAGGAGGATGGGAAATTAATCATAGATTGGGTAAGATAAATTGTCAATCGAAAAGGAATGAGACAAGGAAGAAAAAAACAACCATGATATTCTTGCAGATCCAGGTGCCTTGACATATGATTTCAATCACATTTTATGAGTTATTACTCTAAAACACGACAGAGAAACTGTTTGTCACACTATGGGTATGGGTGTAGTTCCAATCGTCTGTCTCTCACACTTTCTTGATTGACCCTTGAAANTGACAACTCATTGATCCATCTTCATCTATGCATTCTCATCAAGGACAATACATATTATATTACATCAATCATCAATCAATCAATCCTTTGACATCAATCAATCACTTGACATCAATCAATCAAACCATTGGCATCAATGACAACATGATCCAACAGAATATCGCCAAGCAGTGGAGAACCAAGGTGCACAATGGAACAATCTAGGCTTGCCCCATACTTAACTTTGGTCTCTCATGAACTGCAAATTTATGTTTTTATTAAATATTTATATAGCCATTTATACATGGAAAATATGTAGTCGACACAATAGAATGACGAACTCTCATATGGGCATAGAAAGACCTGTTTGTATTCACAGCATTAATAGAGGTGTAACACCCTGCAGACTATCTCTTTTTGGAATTCTGGCAAATTTTTGATAATATATAAAAAACATTCATTCCTATTAAAAAAAAAAACATTCATGAGATCAATTTTATGAAAAATCATTGACATGATGCAAGTTTGCCTCATTATACTTGAGGTCCCAGAGAGCACCAAAAGGGTTTCTTATGGAAGACAATGATTAGAATAACAAATACACAAGGGTAATATTTCTCTATTCGTCGGTTTGACTAGTATCATCATTCATAACTTCCTTTCCATAAGAATGTATGGGTGACAGTGTATATAGAGCTCGATGGTTACCACTCAGATGTTAGGTTAAGATAGAGGATGTTTCATTTCTATTATGGTTGGAGAAATACGAGGTCTAACCACCACAACTTCTTTAGACGTCGAGGCTTTCTGATTTCAATTATCAATCTCCCTAATACATTTTTATTATTCCTTACCACTCATTTCCAACCATATTCACCAAAATTTGATTCACTGGGAGCATTAAGACCTCCATGGTATGTGTGGGCTGGGCTAATGCATAATTTACTTGCAACATGAGCGGACAATTGTAGATGTAGTGATTTGATATTTGAAAATGGAATCACGTGTTAGGTAGATTAATATAATGAATAGGTTGTTAAATAATCCTATCCCGTACAAGGATGAGCACAAGTTCCTTAAGTTGCTTTCAAAGGTTCACCTGAACACAAAACTAGAGTTGGGGCCTAGGGTTAAAAACAATCCAAGTTCATGGAAAATGAAGTCCTCTAAGGGGAAAAATGCATTATAGGTCTATCTATAATTGAATTAGGAGGATGGAAAATTAATCATAGATTGGGTAAGATAAATTGTCAATCGAAAAGGAATGAGACAAGGAAGAAAAAAACAACCATGATATTCTTGTAGATCCAGGTGCCTCGACATATGATTTCAATCACATTTTATGAGTTATTACTCTAAAACACGACATAGGAACTTTTTGTCACACTATGAGTATGGGTGTGGTTCCAATCATCTGTCTCTCACACTTTATTGATTGACCTTGAAAAAAAATTGAGGATCCATCCCTTAAATGCACCCCATAATGGAGCTTACCATATTCGGATTAAAAAAAAACAAAAACAATATCCGGAGGGGGTCATTATCTCATGATACACTTTTGAAACAAAATTTTAAGTCTTGGGTGCAATGTTCCAAAAACAATAATGACAATTTCATTCAATGAGGACCCCATCATGCCCTCACTTGTATTATGACCAAATGTCCAAGGCTAAGAATGCTAGATTGGCCAATTGAACATCAATAGGTAAATTAATATATCTGTAACAAACTTGAAAAGTCACAATCCTTTAGGCCATGAAAAACTGATTCTCTTTCTCCCAAGACAGAATCTATCACTTTTTATTGAAAATCTAGAAGTTAAATAGAAATTGGATTCATTTGTAAATTGTCCCTAAGTTTTACTTAATTCATAAAATATAAACATCAATATAAAGGTATTATATTTATAGTTCGTCCTTTTCAAAAATTTATTTTTAAATTTATTACTTTTAGGTTTAGAATTTGAAACCCCATTCACTTGATTCAAGTCTTCGTTAAATCATTGGGGAATAAATGAAGAGGTTACTTTGAAAAATAATGATAATATTAAAAATTATTTATAAATTTAACGAGAAAGTGTGGTGTGATTAAGAATTAAAAAATAAAAGAAATTTAAGATACTATAACGAGGATATTAAACCTCATTTAGAAAATCAAAAGCATCTATATGTTTTGACTACTGCAAAGAAGAAAATACACACTACTAAAATAAAAATAAAACTCTCACGAGTTCCATAATGAAACGGGGTATTGGTGTTACACATCAAAATGTTACATTTGCGTTTTTCTCTCTAAGTGTCGCAAAATGACATATGCACCTCGGTAAGTGTCACATGCACTATCGCAAGTGTCATAAGCACCTTCCCAAGTGTTGAATTCACTTTTTTAGGTGTCACCACCCCTTGACGCCATGAAAATAGTTGTCCATGACCCCTAAGTCATATTGGAGGAAGAAACCCATCATTTCAAGGTCAAACCACACATTTTTCTTTGAAAAATTGACCTTTTGTTTTATCATTTATGAAGGGTGGCTCCCCCCTGGCCATGATGGGGAAGGGAAATAGTGCCCCCTTTGATATGTTATAATAGTTCCACTATTAGGATGGTTTTGTTTCTCTCACTCTTAGGGAGCGATAATCTTGTTAGAGAGGAAAGGGGGATCCTCCACCTTATTCTATGGGCTAGCTCTCTCAGGATGGGGTTGGTTATGTTCAACCCCCATGCTATGGATTCACCTTAGGATCTGATCCAAACCTTAAGGAGACATATCCTCAACCATATCCTTCATTGTCTTATGGTGTTTGTGCCTCTCGAGACTATATATTGAAGATATTTCCAAGGTAAGGGAGGAGGTAATCAATCAGAGTATCATCATTTTGATCTTGGTATATCTGTGTAAGTGGATGGACGAGGAGATCTTGGAGAGGCTACTACAACATCAATAATGGTCTGTAAGTATTCTCTTTTTGGTTCTCATTGAATATAATTGGCCTATTTCCTTCAAGCTTGTGTATTCTTACATATGCTTGTCTATTGTTGCTTTAATCTTCGTAGATGGATTTTTTTTACCTAATCAATTAGAGTAGGGGATAGTTGTTTCTCTTTGCTTCCCATTGTAGGTATCAAGTTGCACCAGGGGGTTTGAAGATCAAGCCCAGGGATTGGAAGAATCAAGGAAAAACGTCAAAACAGGTTCATCATATACTTTATGCCCTTCTCATTCTTATTGGTTAAGATAAGTTTAAAGGGATGTTAGTGTCGACTTGTACTATTTCTGTATTGGTAAAGGGGTCTAGTAATCCAAGGGAATTTTCATTTTTCCACAGACGAAACATTCCATAACTATTGGAAAATTCCTAAAATGTTTTGGGCACTCTATGACATTAAGAGGGTTAAAGATGGAAAGTATTTTCTCTTAAAATTCCCTCTATTCAGGAACTCTTTTCTAGCACAAAAATAAAATTCTAAAAAAAACCAAGGAATATGTTTCCTACCAAGTAATTCATTTCCTTTATAAAAGTCAATAAATCAAATTTAATCTCAATGAAGGTTAACAATTATCATCATTATGAACGGTTTTTATAATACATTTAAATATAAATGTAAAATTTTATAATAAATAAATATTTTTTTTAACCTTGTTAATTTCCTAAATGCACCATCATTGAAAATTTTGTTTTAAAGAATTTTATCTATGACATTGAATTTCAACAACATATGTTGACTTATTATTATAACCTTATCCAAAATTACACTTATTTGTGTAGATCCACTCAATGAAACAATGTAAATTCCTCATGTTTTCAACAAGCATGTATCCATTCCTTTATACAAGCCTAGAATTTGATGTCTCATGGAAGTTTTTTTTTTTTAAATGTATATGATTGTTCATAAATCAAAAAGAAAATTGAAACATCAAAAACTACAAGAATGAAAATAATTTAACCATCTGTTTAATGTTTAGATCATTCATCAAAATTATTGTACCCTATGTTGTAGTAGTTTTCAACCTTTCACCTAATATTTTTAATCTTTTATTTGTTTTTTTGGGTAATCATATTAATGGAGTATGACCACAATATATTATGATTTCTCCTTAATTTGGAACTCAGATATTGCAAGGTTGTTTTATGTTAAATTCATTATAGGAATGGGATATGATTGCATGCCATTTATGGAGTTAATACATTGAGTTATCACAAATTATTTTCCTTTGTCCTTCATCCTTGATCGTCTCTTAAAAATTCCATATATGAAGGGTGTCCACAGAAGAAGCATTCCATAACATAAATTGGCGACTCCACTAGGGATAGACTTTGAATTCTTTCCTTGGATCATCTAAATCCTTTTCCTATCA
>JASDQU010100778.1:32935-56020 GCA_032191745.1 Picea mariana
AATATAAACATCAATATAAAGGTATTATATTTATAGTTCATCCTTTTCAAAAATTTATTTTTAAATTTATTACTTTTAGGTTTAGAATTTGAAAACCCATTCACTTGATTCAAGTCTTCATTAAATCATTGGGGAATAAATGAAGAGGTTACTTTGAAAAATAATGATAATATTAAAAATATTATTATTTATAAATTTAACGAGAAATTGTGGTGTGATTAAGAATTAGAAAATAAAAGAAATTTAAGATACTATAACAAGGATATTAACCCTCATTTAGAAAATCAAAAGCATCTATATGTTTTGACTACTGCAAAGAAGAAAATACACACTGCTAAAATTAAAAAAAATTCTCATGAGTTCCATAATGAAACAGGGTATTGGTGTTACACATCAAAATGTTACATTTGCGTTTTTCTCTCTAAGTGTCGCAAAGCGACATATGCACCTCGGTAAGTGTCACGTGCACTGTCGCAAGTGTCATAAGCACCTTCCCAAGTGTTGAATTCACTTTTTTAGGTGTCACCGCCCCTTGACACCATGAAAATAGTTGTCAATGACCCCTAAGTCATATTGGAGGAAGAAACCCATCATTTCAAGGTCAAACCACACCTTTTTCTTTGAAAATTTGACCTTTTTCTTATCATTTATGAAGGGTTACCCCCCCCTGGCCATGATGGGGAAGGGAAATAGTGCCCCCTTTGATATGTTATAAGAGTGCCACTATTAGGATGTTTTTGTTTCTCTCTCTCTCTCAGGGAGCGATAATATTGTTAGAGAGGAAAGGGGGATCCTCCACCTTATTCTATGGGCTAGCTCTCTCAGGATGGGGTTGGTTATGTTCAACCCCCATGCTATGGATTCACCTTCAGATCTGATCCAAACCTTAAGGAGCCATATACTCAACCAAATCCTTCATTTTCTTATGGTGTTTGTGCCTCTCAAGACTATATATTGAAGATATTTCCAAGGTAAGGGAGGAGGTAATCAATCAGAGTATCATCATTTTGATCTCGGTATATCTGTGCAAGTGGATGGACAAGAAGAGCTTGGAGAGGCTACTACAACATCAATAATGGTCTGTAAGTATTCCCTTTTTGGTTCTCATTGAATATAATTGGCCTATTTCCTTCAAGCTTGTGTATTCTTACATATGCTTGTCTATTATTGCTTTAATCTTCATAGATGGATTTTTTTTACCTAATCAATTAGAGTAGGGGATAGTTGTTTCTCTTTGCTTACCATTGTAGGTATCAAGTTGCACCAGGGGGTTTGAAGATCAAGCCTAGGGATCGGAAGAAGTAAGGAAAAATGTCGAAACAGGTTCATCATATACTTTATGCCCTTCCCATTCTTATTGGTTAAGATAAGTTTAAAGGGATGTTAGTGTCGACTTGTACTGTTTCTGTATTGGTAAAGGGGTCTAGTGATCCAAGGGAATTTTCATTTTTCCACAGAAAAAACATTCCATAACAATTGGAAAATTCCTAAAATGTTTTGGGCACTCTATGACATTAAGAGGGTTAAAGATGGAAAGTATTTTCTCTTAAAATTCCCTCTATTCAGGAACTCTTTTCTAGCACAAAAATAAAATTCTAAATAAAACCAAGGAATCCGTTTCCTACCAAGTAATTCATTTCCTTTATTAAAGTCAATAAATCAAATTTAATCTCAATGAAGGTTAACAATTATCATCATTATGAACGGTTTTTATAATACATTTAAACATATATGTAAAATTTTATAATAAATAAATATTTTTTTTAACCTTGTTAATTTCCTAAATGCGCCATCACTGAAAATTTTGTTTTAAAGAATTTTATCTATGACATTGAATTTCAACAACATATGTTGACTTATTATTATAACCTTATCCAAAATTACACTTATTTGTGTAGATCCACTCAATGAAACAATGTAATTTCCTCATGTTTTCAACAAGCATGTATCCATTCCTTTATACAAGCCTAGAATTTGATGTCTGATGGAAGTTTTTTTTTTTAAATGTATATGATTGTTCATAAATCAAAAAGAAAATTGAAACATCAAAAAATACAAGAATGAAAATAATTTAACCATCTATTTAATGTTTAGATCATTCATCAAAATTATTCTACTCTATGTTGTAGTAGTTTTCAACCTTTCACCTAATATTTTTAATCTTTTATTTGTTTTTTTGGGTAATCATATTAATGGAGTATGACCACAATGTATTATGATTTCTCCTTAATTTGGAACTTAGATATTGCAAGATTGTTTTATGTTAAATGCATTATAGGAATGGGATATGATGGCATGCCATTTATGGAGTTAATACATTGAGTTATCACAGATTATTTTCCTTTGTCCTTCATCCTTGATCATCTCTTAAAAATTCCATATATGGCGACTCCACTAGGGATCGACTTTGAATTATTTCCTTGGATCATCTAAATCCTTTTCATATATATATATATATATATATATATATATATATATATATCCCCTTCCCTCCTCTTCACCGAAGAGATCATAGAGCCATTGACTGAGTCTCTGCTGAGACTAAGCCTTTGAAAGTCATTTTTTGGAATTTTCAGAAAACTAGCCCTTCCTTGCAGTTCACACTAGAGCGCCACTTACCTGATTGGTGCTCCCCATAAGTCGAATAGAGGGTGACATTAGCTGAATGGTGCTCCCCCAAAGCCTCCTATAGGGTGCCATTCTACTAATTAGCGCTCTGTCTCCTTGAGAACATGGGAACCAATCTCCATGTTTTGGTGTTTTTGCCTCTTTCTCCCTGCTTTTTCTGAGTCTGATTTTGAGGGCATCTTTTCCCAAAGACTCCTGGTTTGTATTTGACTTTGTTTGTCTTGATAATTTGACATTTATCACTCATTTATGTTTCCTCTTTTAGTTTTCAATTTTCTCTTAGTTGTGGTTCCTTTGGGTTAACAAGATCCCTTGGTTTTTCCTCCCTTTGAGTTTGTCTGATCTTCGTCTCACAAAGCTTTCAGATTGCTTGGCTGCTTAGGAATTTTCATCAAATACGATTTGAAAATGTTGCTTAGTATTCAGCCTTTTTGTCCTCATTTGAAACATATCCCTTTTCTAGATGATTAAGACTCTTTTTCTTACCACAACCCAACTTGATTTATGTTTGTTGCTACTCATTGTTTGAGGATTTTCATCAGTGTTTGTTTTCTTTCCCTTTTTCATCTTTGAGTTCTTTTTTGAACAGGTTATCCCCTACTTGTTTTCTTTCAGTTCTCATCATTTTTAGTGTGTTTTGTTTCATTTCTCTTTTTCCTCATAGTTCTTTGTATCAAACATAAATCTCTTGCATTCCATTTGAAAGTCAAGAAGTGAAAAAGTTTTCATATCTCCTTTCATAGATAATCGAACAAAGAAACTTTTTACATTCATTAGGAAGGTTTTTTTGGTACATATTTGGAAAAAGATCTAGTTTTTCATGTGCATTTCATTTTTCAGAAACATTTGTTTGGTATTTTGGCATCATCTTGATCCTAGAAAGTCAAAGTTGCATAGTTTCTAGTGCTTTATTGTGTTAAGAAGAATATAACTCCTCTCTTTCACATACATAGAATTAATCGAAAAGAACAAACTTGCATATCATTCTTTTTCATTGTGTTGGAGTCGAGTATATTACACATAATTAGTTTCATCTCTATGAACCTATTGAATAAAATCCATTAAAATCAACCACGTGCTAATAAAATCAACTAAAACAATTTTTTGTTTTAGCACACCGACAGTAGCACAGGATTAGGGTCTTTGGACTAGGAAAAGTGAGTAAATTGTCCAATACTACTAAACAAACTGTGGAGCAGTAAAGAGCGTACAAATCCAACTTTTGTATAAGCATATACAATAACCCCCTCTCACATAGGGGATAAACACAAGGTTGTGTGCGGAAGATCAATGAAGATTACCCATCCAAATCTTAACCAATCATAGTGGACAGAGCGTATATTGGGTTTTTTTCTTGAGAAACCACTGGTTTCATTTGGTCTAGGTGCTTCATGAACTCTGAAACTGTTGGGGGTCCTCTGGAGTCTTACTTGTCCACTCGTCTTTAGTTCTCTTGAAGAGCTTCAAACTTTGATATCCTGCTCATATGTTTGGTCCTAACTATTGATTGTACCCTGCTGGAGGATGACTGCAAATTGGTATCCTTGATGGCCTTTCATAGGTACCTACAGAGGTGATCATGGGAAGATTCCCATAGTACCTGGGGTATATGTCGTATCACATTCTAAGTACCCTTGGAGGGTGATCCCGTAAAAGCGACGGTTTCTTGCACCAAGAATGGATATTACATGGAGGTCAAGGTAACTGCTTCTCATTTCTTCACTATAGGATTGATATCCCATCTTTGGAATACACTTGAGCCTATTATTGTATGGTTGATATCTTTTATTTTTCTTAGGAATCTGTTTCTTTGAATTTCGTAGTCGACCTTAGGATCAAAGATTTCATAGTTTACAAGGTATGGATCCTAAAGTTCAGGAATCTCAACACAATGTTTCTTACGAGGGAATGATCGCAGATCAAACTTTTGAGATTGGGAGCATAGATCCTGGAAGTGACCATCACGTTGAAGAACCGATCACAACCTTCATAGAAATCCTTGCATATTATGTGAATCCTCTTTTTACTGATCCACTTGGCCAATCACTCACTGATCCACCATCCACAAGATATTATGATGCCTATTATTCTTTCTATTTACCTCCCGGTTCAACCAATACAAAATATTTTGGCGTGAACCCGTCATCTTTTGGTTTTCCTAAAGTACTTTGGAATTTATCTTTTTCCACAACATATGTAGTTACTACTGTTGGCACTTCATCTTTACCAGAAACATAATTGACCCAGGTAACCCCGACTAAACCACATGCACATAGATCTCCTTTCACACATGAGTCAGGTGATATTCCCGCTTCACTATTTTCTCCCATGCACACACCAAGTGCATTACTTGGTCATTCCATCGGTCAGATGGCTAGCAGTCAAGTTGTTCACACCGCCATGGTTACAAAATCTACTCAACCTCCATCTCATACATCGTATATTATTAAACCCTACATTGGAGGTCCATCTTCAATGGGAGGCCAACCTTCAGCTGGGGGGGGACCTTTAGTTGCAGGGCAATTTGTTTTGGGGGGGAAACCTACATGGTTGAAAAATAAAAAATTATGGGGGAAAGCCACTCCTACAATCCCTTCTATCCCTACTACCACTTGCCAATATCCTAGACATCCATATCTAGGAGTTGTTAACCCTTTGTGGGGTCAACCCAATCTGGCGAGCATTCCTCTGCAAGGAACATTTCCCTATCAATGAGTAAACCATATGATACCAATGAAATAGTCCCTTCAAAAACAATATACAAAAGGCCCAAAAATCCCTCCAAATCACATGGGGATACCATCAGGTTAATTTTAGTATGTAGGAGGTCCATCTGTTCAGTCACAATACATGGGTGGAAAACTAGGGTAGCCACCATACATGGGAGGACCATCTAGTTTTTCCATCTTGCAAGAACCTGGATATGGTCCTATTGGTGTTTCTATGCCACATGGTTATCACCAATATCCGCATGCCAATTGAAAAATTCCATTATTGGCTATGTTATATCTACCAGATCTTTCGCATTTGACAAACAATCTCATTCAACATGCCCCATTTTGGCCCACCATCCCTGCCAAATTACTGTCCAATATTCCGAAATTCGACCAAAAACTTGGGGAATATCCTAACAATCATGTTATGACTTTCCATTTATGGTGTTCTTCCAACTCTTTTATGGATGATTCCATCCATCTCATACTTTTTCAGAGAACACTTACAGGTGCAGCAGTGGAATGGTATATTGAGATGTCGCGTAACTCCTTTGCCGACTTTAATTCTCTTTCCATGGTTTTTCTAATGCATTTTAAGCTACCTATATGGTATGATAACGATACATAACTTTTGACCTCTCTCCAACAATCCTCTTCCACCCACATATCATATCATATTCATGAGTGGAGACAGTGGAGACGACTGATTAAGGCTCAAATTCTAGACCAACTCCTCATGGATTGGTTTACAAAGTTTCTCTTGCCTCCCATCACTCACGATGTTGCTATGAGAAATGTTGTTACTAAGGAGCAAGACATAATCCATGTGTAGTATTTGGAATTGGTATATTCCTAGTCCAACACACTTTACGATATGATTCCTCACTCTCCTCACCTATCAAATGATCCATCAAGACCTGCTCTGGAACCAAGTTTTTTTCATACACCGAAATAATTCCGCTTCTTCTCAAACCTCTAAGGTGAATGTAGACTAGTCCACTTCATCTCAACAACCAGGAGGTAAGAATAAAAACAAGGGTAAATCCAAAAAATCTTCTAACAAGCAGGATAATCCAAAGACTGTGGATACTCAACTGAATATGAAGGATAAGTTTCCTTGCATGATCTGTGAGGAACACCATTACACAAAATATTGTCCTCATCATGAGACTTTCAATAAATTTATAAAGGATACCTCCCAATGGGCTCAGCAACAACATTTGGTTGGATAAAATATTTCACCTCCATAAGAGGGAAACACAATTGATTTCCACCATGGGGATGATTATTTGAATGGATCTTATATGTACATGTTTAATATGGTCAATCTAATGACTCGAGAAAATACTTATGGCACTCCTTCAGGTGATCATGCATATGGAAAGGCTATCGATCAGACCCCCTTCCATTCGAATCTGTTTACGTTTAATCTAAACTATCTCAAGGAGAGACTCTCACACCACTTAGCATTCCAAATTCAAATTTTGGGTGGTGGAAATAACATCCATCACACTATTTTGGATGATGAAAGCTCCACTTGTGTCATGTATTTTCCTTATTGGAGAGTGGTTGTTTCACCTGAACTTACCCTGTCTCCCACCACCTTGAAAGTGTTTAATGGACGTGGTTTCCAAACTCACGAACTCTTCCAATATTTCACTGTGACATTGAAGGGTAAAACCATGTCATTCGATAACGAAGTGGTTGATGCACCCATGGATTACAATTTAATACTTGGTCATATTTGGTTCTATGCGATGATTTCCATTGCATCTACGATGTTTCATATTTTACGATTTCTCCATCAAGGAAATATTGTCACTTTTACCAAATCGACTATACAACTCCAGATCGCCACAATGATACAATGAATAATATCCCTTTTGTAAGATAAGTAGGAGTAGGTTTTATTCAGGATCCCTCGCCCATAAGGTTTTTCCTTTTCCCACTCCTTACACCCCAGAGGATGCCACATTAAATATGATTTCAAATAAGGTGTGACAATCCCCAGAATCATATGATACTATGGTAGTATCTGGTCTTAATGAGCATCGTTCTTTTCCTTTGTGAATATCTTTAAAAAATGAAATTGATGTCGACGAGCATAGTTTATTGTATATGTCAAGCTCATTAAAAAATGAAATAGATTCTCCTCCATCCGAATCAAGTCTCACTCTGGATCGAGTACTTGAACCTTCTTTTCCTTCGCCTAGTGAAAATATTCCTATTAGTAACCAGATGCCTAAATGAGGAAAGAATAAGAATCACCGGAGGAAATGACACTTAGGGGGTAGGTTTCTAGCCTCTAGACATCATGGTGGATTGAAGCCACTAGATTCTATCACACAAGCTAGGGGAAAACTACCTCTAGAGAGACAAGCTTCTAAGAGTGATCCTCATTCGAGGGTCGTTCCTACCATAATGTAGTAATTTTTTCTATAATGAGCTTACTCTTTGTTGTTTCTTGTGCTTGTAAATACATGAGAATAAGTTAATGATCTTAGTATTTGTTCTTTCTCATGCTCATTAAAACATGATAATAGGTTGTCGAGTATATTTTTATCTCTTTTTTGGACTCGTAAAAACTATACAAAAAAGGAACTCTTTGGAGTCTCCTTTAAGATATTTTTAGTCTCCCTAAAAATGAAAATATCCTTCAGTGATATTGCTTCCTTTCACACTCATTTATAGGTTTGAAAGGGAATCTTTCGAGTGGTAGTTTATCTCTTTTTTGGCCTCCTGAGACTAATTACGAAAAAGAACTACTATAATCAAGAATCATTATAAGATTTCTCCCCTGTATTGGTTTACACTTTTTTTTGACTTGGGAGACTAAATTTACAAAAAATTCATCCACAAAGTTTTATTCAAGTTATTTTAAAACTCCCTAAACCATACATTGAAGGGCCCATCTGGGAACAAACCCTTACTTCTTCCAGTTTGTTAAATATAGGAAGAGGAACTTATCCGAAGGATGAGCTATACCAAGAACTTGTTATCCTCCTCGAGCTCGTTAAAAAATAAAGATGTACTAATCTATTTGGAAGCGGGAAAAATTGAAGGAAGTGGGTCAATTTTTTGGAATCCTTTATGGCATCTATTATTGTCTCCCTTGAACATGGAACTTATTTGTGTATCATCTTACAGTTGGGTAATATGCTTGTTCTCGAGTCATACCAATTCTTGTGTCATTGTACTTTTTCGTTCCAGTTGAAGAGTGCTCTTATTTTCATCACATTATGTTCTTGGTACTCGCCGAGTCAATGCTACCAAGTCACTTGTTGGGCCTCATCATGTTCAAGGGAAGTTTCACTTCAAACCATCCATCTGTAGTATTACTAGTTTCATTTTCCTAGGTCAGTCCATACTCATTGATCCACCATCTCACATCACTTTCCCGTGACAGTTTCATGTCGATGATGGGGGATACATCAAGGCTCTCCTTCGACGAGTATTTTCCTATCGAATTCAACACATTATCCAGGAATTATACTTAGAAACTAGTTAGTACCTTGGGACCTGCATGCCTTAATGGTATACCTCCTTTCCTCTGACAATGGGTTTACATCATTGACCACTGATCAGATGATTCCACAAATGTTTGACCTTAGCTCATTTATTCACATTCGCTGGAATGTACTAGGGTATCTTGGGAGTCATTGTCATCACTGGTGCTTTTGCTTGCAGTTGTTAATGGTGTACATCAAAGACCGATAATTAAGTAGTTCCTACCATGTTCAACATCAAATAATCTATTCACATGGATAGATTCGTACTGCATCGGGATTGAGATGAAGACCCTGGGTTGGGTGCTCACTCTATTATGTGATTGGCCCAGGCTACGACGAAGATCATTTGAGCATGTAATATATTTCAGTACAATCACCATACTAGAAATATCACTGATATATATACTGTCACATAGATCCACATTGTATTGATCCATGGCTATGTTTTTTATCTCATAGCTCCACTGTGTATATACCCTAAGTGTCGCAAGTCTCACAAAGTGACATATGCACCTCGGTAAGTGTCACAAAGCGAGGAGTTTTTCACCGTTGGGAAAGGTTCAATTCCCATGAGGGCCTAACCTAAAGCCATGGGGGAACCTTGAGGTAGTGGTCAAACATGTGGTTTCACCCAGATATATTATATTAAATGCTATCATGACCCGTGCACACATAAGTGGATCAAATCCCACCCCCATGTCCTTCAATTTTAAATGGTGTCCCCGAGGTGTAGGATAGTCGATGTCGGAGTGTATTGTTAAGCACTCTGTGATGTTAAAGGCACCAGTTCAAAACCTGCACAGACAAAAAATCCAACCACGTTAAGGGTTGGTGTGGCTTAGGCTGGGTGCGATGCCCTGGTGATTTTGACGCCTTAGATGCTCCTGAGTCACAGTTTTTCAGCCACAGGCTAGTCCCGCATGTCACAGACAAACTAGCAAAAAACAAAAGTGTCGCATGCATTGTCACAAGTGTTGTATGCACCTTCCCAAGTGTCTCATTCACTTTGTGAGGCATATCCACCCGTTGAAACCATGAAAATAGTTTCCCATGACCCCTAAGTCATATTGGAGGAAGAAACCCATCATTTCAAGGTCAAAACACACCTTTTTCTTGGAAAAATTGACCTTTTTTTCAACATTTATGAAAGGTGGCGCCACCTTGGCCATGTAGGGGGAGGGCCATGGTGCCCCCTTTCCCATGTTATAGGAGCGCCATTGTTAGGATGGTTCCCTATCTCTCACTCTGGGGGAGTTCTAATCTTGTTAGAGAGGAAAGGGGTATCCTCCACCTTGTTCTATGGACCAGCTCTCTTAGGATGGGTTTGGTTATGTTCGACCCCCATGATATGGATTCACCTAAGGATCTAAGAAAAAAATTAAGGAGACATTTCTTCAACCATATCCTTCATTTTCTCATGGTGGTTGTGCCTATCAAGCCTATATATTGAAGGTATTTCTAAGGTAAGGGAGGAAGTAATCAGTCAGAGTATCATCATTTTGATATCGGTATATTCACGCAAGGGGATGGACTAGGAGAGCTTGGAGAGGTTGTTGCAACATCAATCATGGTCTGTAAGTATTCTATTTTTGGTTCTCATTGAATATACTTGGACTATTTCCTTCAAGGTTGTGTATTCTTACCTCTAAGGTGAATGTAGACTAGTCCACTTCATCTCAACAACTAGGAGGTAAGAAGAAAAACAAGGGTAAATCCAAAAAATCTTCTAACGAGCAGGATAATCCAAAGGTTGCGGATACTCAACCGAATATGAAGGATACATTTCCTTGCATGATCTATGAGGAAGACCATTACACAAAATATTGTCCCTATCGTGAGACTTTCACTAAATTTATAAAGGATACCTCCCAACTGGCTCAGCAACAACATTTGGAGGCATAAAATCTTTCCCCTCCACAAGAGAGAAACACAATTCATTACCACCATGGGGATGCTTATTTGAATGGATCTTATATGTACATGTTTAATATGGTCAATCTAATGACTCGAGAAAATACTTATGACACTCCTTCAGGTGATCATGCGAATGGAAAGGCTATCGATCAGACCCCCTTCCATTCAAATCTGATTGCGTTTAATCTAAATGATGCAGGAGCATCACTCCATGTCAACAGCGTGCCTGCCAGCCAACACAACCAACACACATTTAATGGACAAAGGGAGAGGTGCAACCCTTTCAATTTTGAAATTTGAAATTTCAATAAATGTTGTAAGGGTTTTAATGCCAGACCACGCTTTTGTACAGGTAGTGGTTGAGGTTTCATTTAATGGTTGCCTGCAGCAAGCCCAGTATGTAGTCAGGACTGGGCATCCATTTATGTAATGTAGCCATAGGAGTTGCTCTGTGATAGCGATATCTTAGAGACGGTGGTTGAGGATAAGCTCATGGGAGCCCTCATTTTGTAATTAAGAAATTAGAATAGAGAGTTAGTGAAAATAGGAGAGTTTTCAGGTAGAGAGATCTCGGGAGAGAGAGCTAAGACTTGTTACAGCCTAGCCTTTGTAAACACCTTATATAGACATTTCTGAATTAATAGAAGAGCATTTTTTTCCTGCCATGAATTGTCTATATAAGGTGTTTACAAAGGCTAGGCTGTAACAAGTCTTNAAGACTTGTTACAGCCTAGCCTTTGTAAACACCTTATATAGACATTTCTGAATTAATAGAAGAGCATTTTTTCCTGCCATGAATTGTCTATATGTGTTTGCATGATTTTATGCATTTCATGTTTTAAATGCATAACTGGTGAAGTAATTCAGAAGTTTCAATTTCTTCTCATCTTTGAGTTTCTGAGTGCAAGGAGTGCACATAGTCTGCAAGGTGTGCGTTGAAAGAGGTGAGGTAACCTCAAGAAAGCTCAAGAGGGATAGCGTTGAACCTTCATCAATAGAGGTGCAAGGAGTGCACAGGAAGGAACTCTGTTTTGAGTTCAGGGAAGACAAAACTACTGAAAGTTCTATAGAGCTCTGCCAAGAGGGCATTGAGCGAGTGCATAGAGTGCACCAGAGAAATCTATTTCGAGTTTTGACGAATGGGAAGTGTCGAAGAGAAGAAACTCACACAGTTGTTGAATACTCTATAGGCTCTACAAGGTGTGCATCGAGCAAAAGAACGCCAGGTGGGCATAGGGAGTTTTCTTTCCAAGAAAACTTCTCAGATCTGAGTTTAGTGAAATACTCAGGAGCACTAGGAGTGTGCGAGAGTGGACTTGTCCTAAGCCCATAATCTTATAAGAGAAAGAGTGATAAGAATGCACATAGAGAAAACCTTTCGAGGTTTCTAAGTTGACAAAGCTCAGGAGGGGGAGCGTTTCTATAACACAGACTAGACCCAAAGGAACTGGGCTCACAAGAGGAAGAATGGAAGGTTGAAACCTTCGATACTTAGAAATTATCCTAAGTTAGAGAGCAAGGGAAGCTCAGGAAGGAGGAGCAATAGATGACATTAGATCAGCTGGGAAGATGAGATCTGGACCATTAGATCAGTGTTCAGACAGGAGGAGCGCACATAGGAGACATTCAAATCTGAGCTGTCATATCTGTAGGCATGGATCAACATCCATTGATCTCGAAGTAAGGTACACATGGTTTAAGTTTTTCGACATTTCGTGTACTGGGAAACATAAGAGGGAGAGTCTTTCAACTCGCAAAGATGTGAAACTACAAAAACGTACCAGTCGTTGGATCGGGAGTGCAGTGGCATGAGAGTCGCTGGATCAAGGATACATGCACGGGGTTTAGTCCCTGGGAGATGTGTAGAAGATTAGATCTGGGTCGTCAGATCTAGTGCAGAGGACCGATAGCCATTGGATCCAAAAGAAGGTGCGCAGGGTTTAATCCTTGGGAAGCTGCACAGAAGGGTAGAAAGGATGGTAGAAACTTCAGGGGAGAAGTGTCGATTTTCTGTGAGCCGTCAGATCCAAAAAAGATGCCTGAGGTTTAAACCTCATAAGAGAAGAGGAGAGAGAGGACCTATCAAAGTCCTGAAAGCATTTGGGACTATCCATCTTAGAGGATGCATGTCAAGAGACCCACATTTCGGGGATTCCGACACCAGGAGACCGAGAGTGAAGAGTCTCCAAAAATCATGAAAGGCGAATTCGGGAAACGACCAGAACCGTCCATCAAGGAGGACACGTGGTAACAGGTCGACGTTTCGTAGAAATTTCTGAAAGGACCAAGACCATCCATCAAGGAGGACATGTGGGAAGTGGTCAAGGTTTCAGCGAAAGGCCTAAAAGATTTCGAGCCGTCGATCCAGTGGGATTGTAGCCATTGGTTCCAAAATGGCTTGGGTTGTTGATCTCTTAGAGGGAGAGATTTTATCATTTCATGGACCGGGGATTCGAAAGACAAAGGAGCAGGATGCTTGCATCGCTATTCCATGAATCGTGAAAGCTTGAAAGCATTCAGAGGAATATCACCAGGTCATAGGACCAGGTCGCATGGAGAAGGTTTAAAGGAGGAGCCAAGGAGTCATTAAGCCCTTTTCAGATTTTGGCATTTGGAAAGATATAGAACAGGGGAATGCTTGCATCGCGATTCCCTGAATCACGAAAGCCAATAGCACTTTGGCATTCAGCGCATGGACACAGAGCGGTGGTCACATGGACGGAGGCTAAGGGAGGATCCAAAGCCCATTAATCCCTTTTCAACATTTCGAGACCCGGGAGTTCGAAGGACCTAGAATCGTTTGCAATTGGAATCACAAAATCACGAATCACGAAATTTCAAAAATTGGATTGTGGTCATGGGTAGTGGTCACATGGTCACGCGTTAAGGGAGGAGCCAGCTATGGAGTTAATCCCTTTTCATCATTTTGATAACCGGGATTTCAAGAGCGAAGGAGTTGTGAGACAGGGAGTCCTGACTCGTGAAATAGAGAAACACGACGAGCACCTTTTGGACAAGGCCTGTGGTCACAGCCGGTGATCACGTGGGGGTGAAGCTCGTTCTTAGTGCTCAGAAGCACAGGTGGGTTTCAATAAGGGAACTGTGGATTCATTCAAAGGGTTCCAGTAGAGAACCAGAGGGCCATTTCGGCTCAGAAGAAGATTGATCCAGAGACTGGGAGGTCAGTGGACCCTACTGAGGTAGGGGGTCTGCATCATGTGGTATCAGAGCTGATATTTTTTCCTGTAGACTTCAGGCAAAGGAGACAACAGGTGAAGGAGGAGACAGAGTAATGATTCTCTGTGAATATTGTTGCAAGGTGTGAAGCAAATGATAGACAACCAGGCGAGTTGTAGGAGGACATGGAGATGCTCTCAGATGTAGAGTGATCCATATGCTTTCTAGGAGGGCAGGTGAAATATGGAAATGGCTACTGAAGTTCATGAACATGGTTGAAGAGGATACCACCAGCAGAAAACCAAGGCAAATATTGACAAGGAACTCACTGAGATAAGAGCAAGAATGGAGCAGTTTGCATTAATAAAGCAACAGAATGCAGAAGCACGTTGGGTGTATGAGTGGCCCATAAAAAAGAGGGTGAAGTGGCCAGTCAAGGAATTGTTGGCCAGAAGACAAGAAAGGTTGTTGAAAATGTGGCTGAGGTATGCTAAAATCCTTAGTGACATAGAGTTGGTTTGCATCTGTGAGACAGAAGTTGGAGAAACCCTCCGTGATGAGGAAGAGGGATTAGTTTCAGATCTCATAAACTGCTAGGAGGGCAGGGATGAATTTTCGAATTGCCATATGGGAAATGAAATGAGATCATTGGAGGATCTCATACACTGTCAAGAGGACATCCATGGAGATTCATATTGCTAGGAGGGCAATGGTATGGGATTAACAGAGGATCTCATAAATTGCCAGGTGGGCAGAGGTGAACTTTCAAGTTTCCAGGTGGGAAATGGAAAGAGATCAATGGAAGGTCTCACGTACTGCCAGGGGAGTAGTGGTGAAATTTCATATTGCCAAGTGGGCATCTCATAGAATTCCAGGTGGGCAAGAGAAAATTCCCAAATTTCCAGGTGGGAAAGGGGAAAGAGATGATATTGTTTGAAAGTCTCATGAACTTAGAGGAGAGTTCAAATCAGCAAGGAGTGCTGACAGGAGAGAATCAGAAGAGAATTTTGATCATTGGAGGAATAGAGGTGTTCCTACCAAGAAGCCCAGTTGAGGCTAGAGCATGTGTTGTAGATGTAGCAACAACAGGAGGACATCTAGCAGAAAATGTCATGGAGGAAGAAATGGAGCAGACACTGATGTTTTCCCAAGGAGAAGAAGAAGAGCATTCAGCCGAGTTGCTCAAAATTTTCAGCTAGGAAGTTGAAACAAAAATGACTGCAGTACTGGAGTCTGCAACAGAAGAGGAAACATACAGCATGGATTTTGCTGATCCGTATGAAGAATTGGAAGCCCTAGAGAAGAGGGTGATGGTGCAAAGTTTTCACATCCGACAAGCCAATTTGGAAGAAGTTGGAAGTATGCCAACAAAAGAAATGGTAGCAACAGAACTGCCATAGGAAGAAGTTGAGTAGAAGTTCAGTGAGGAGTCTACAACAAAGTGGCCACTTAGTGCCATAAAGAGAGATAAAGATAGCAGGGGAGATCGAGCAAATTTTCCCATTGAGAAGACAGAACTGTGGTAGAGAAGACTGCATACAAAGAGCCAGCCACTGGAGCAGCTGGATGAGGTAATTGAAGAAATCAAAAGGCTAATGTTGAGTTCAGTAGTAGAGACTACTAGCAATGAGAAGCTGAGAAGAAGGGAGCATGCAAGAGCAGCAGGGCAGTAGCAGCAACAACAATGAAGCAGAGGAGCAGATGGAAAGCTCCAAAGGAAAGTTTGGGATCCAAGTGGATTTCAACACTGGAGAAGATGAGATCATGATTTTTCCAGCTGAGGAGTATGATGCAAGAGCATCGCTCCATGCCAGCAGCATGTCAGCCAGTCAACACATCCAACACACATTTAATGGAGAAAGGGAGAGGCGCAGCCCTCTCAATTTTGAAATTCAAAATTTCAATAAATGTTTTAAGGCTTTTAATGCCAGACCACACCTTTGTACAGGTAGTGGTTGAGGTTTCCTTTAATGGATGCCTGCAGTAAGCCCAGAACATAGTCAGGAATGGGCATCCATTTATGTAATGTAATCGTAGGAGCCACTCTGTGATAGCGATAGGTCAGAGACGGTGGTTGAGGATAAGCTCATGGGAGCCCTCATTTTGTAATTAAGAAATTAGAATAGAGAGTTAGTGAAAAGAGGAGAGTTCTCAGGTAGAGAGATCTCAGGAGAGAGAGCTGAGACTTGTTACAGCCTAGATTTTGTAAACATCTTGTATAGGCATTTCTGACTTAATAGAAGAGCAGTTTTTCCTGCCATGAATTGTCTGTATGTGTTTGCATGTTTTTATGCATTTCATGTTTTAAATGCATAACTGGTGAAGTAATTCAGAAGTTTCAATTTCTTCTCGTCCTTGAGTTTCTGAGTGTAAGGAGTGCACATAGTTTGCAAGGTGTGTGTTGATAGAGGTGGGTAACCTCAGGAAAGCACAAGAGGGATAGCGTTGAACCTTCATCAGCAGAGGTACAAGGAGTGCATAGGAAGGAACTCTGTTTTGAGTTCAGGGAAGACATAACTACTGAAGGTTCTATAGAGCTCTGCCAAGAGGGCATTGAGCGAGTGCATAGAGTGCACCAGAGAACTCTATTTCAAGTTTTGAGGAAAGGGAAGTGTTGAAGAGAAGACACTCACATAGTTGTTGAATACTCTGTAGGCTCTGCAAGGTGTGCATCGAGCAGAAGAATGCCAGGTGGCATAGGGAGTTTTCTTTCCAAGAAAACTTCTCAGATCTGAGTTTAGCGAAATACTCAGTAGCACTAGGAGTGTGTGAGAGTGGACTTGTCCTAAGCCCATAATCTCATAAGAGAAAGCATGAGAAGAACTCACACAGAGAAAAACTTTCGAGGTTTCTGAGTTGACAAATATTAGGAGGGGGAGCGTTTCTATAACGCAGACGAGACCCAAAGGAACCGGGCTTGCAAGAGGAAGAATGGAAGGTTGAAACCTTCGATACTTAGAAACTATCCTAAGTTAGAGAGCAAGGGAAGCTCAGGAAGGAGGAGCAACAACTGATGTTAGATCAGCTGGGAAGACGAGATATAGACGATTAGATCAGTGTTTAGACAGGAGGAGCGCACATAGGAGACGTTCAAATCTGAGATGTCAGATCTGAAGGCATGGATCAACATCCGTTGATCTCAAAGTAAGGTGCACATGGTTTAAATTTCTCGGCATTTCGTGTACCGAGAAACATAAAAGGGAGAGTCTTTCGACTCCTAGAGATGTGAAACTACGAAAACGCGCCAACCGTTGGATCGAGAGCATAGTGGCATGAGAGTTGCTGGATCAAGGATATGTGCACGGGGTTTAGTCATTGAGAGATGTGCAAAATATTAGATCTGGGTCGTCAGATATAGCATAGACGACCAATAGCCATCGGATCCAGAAGAAGGTGCACGGGGTTTAATCCCTGGGAATCCACACAGAAGGGTAGAATGAACAACATAAACTTCGAGGGAGAAGTGTCGATTTTCTGTGAGTCATCAGATCCAAAAAAGATGCCTGAGGTTTAACCCTCATAAGAGAAGAGGAGAGAGAGGACCTATCAAAGTCCCAAAAGCATTTGGGACCATCCATCTTAGAGGACGCGTGTCAACAGACCCACATTTCGGAGATTCAGACACTGGAAGACCAAGAGTGAAGAGTCTCCAAAAATCGTGAAAGGAGAATTTGCAAAAGGACCAGGACCATCCATCAAGGAGGACACATGGTAACTAGTTGGCGTTTCGTAGAAATTGCCAAAAGGACCAGGACCGTTCATCAAGGAGGACATGTGGGAAGCAGTCAAGGTTTTGGGGAAAGGCCCGAAATATTTCAAGCCATCGATCCAGTGGGATCGTAGCCATTGGTTCTAGAAGGGCCTGGGCTGTTGATCTCTCAGAGGGAGATATTTTGGCATTTTGTGGACTGAGGATTCGAAAGACAAAGGAGCGGGATGCTTGCATCGCGATTCCGTGAATCAAGAAACCTCGAAAGCATTCGGAGGAATAACACTAGGTCATAGGACCAGGTCGCATGGAGAAGGTTTAAGGGAGGAGCCAAGGAGTCGTTAATCCCTTTTCGGGTTTCAACATTTCGATAGATAGAGAACAGGGGAATGCTTGCATCGCGATTCCCCGAATCACGAAAGCCGGTAGCGCTCTGGCGTTAAGTGCATGGACATAGAGTGGTGGTCATGTGGACGGAGGCTAAGGGAGGAGCCAAAGCCCATTAATCCCTTTTCGGCATTTCGGGACCCAGGAGTTCGAAGGACCTAGAATTGTTTGCAGCTGGAATCGCGAAATCACGAATTACAAAATTCTGAAAATTGGATCGTGGTCACGGGTAGTGGTCACATGGTTGAGCATTAAGGGAGGAGCCAGCTGTGGAGTTAATCCCTTTTTGGAATTTCGACAACCGAGAGTTCAAGAGTGAAGGAGTCATGAGACAGGGAGTCTCGACTCGTGAAACACGACAAGCGCCTTTTGGACAAGGCTTGTGGTCATAGTCGGTGATCACGTGGGGGTGAAGCTCATGCTTAGTTCTTAGACGCACAGGCAGGTTTCAATAAGGGACCTGTGGATTCATTCAAAGGGTTCCAGCAGAGAACCAGAGGGCCATTTCAGATCAGAAGAAGATCGATCCAGAGACCGAGAGGTCAATGGACCCTGCTAAGGTAGGGGGTCTGCATCACTAAACTATCTCAAAGAGAGACTCTCACACGACCTAGCCTTCCAAATTCAAATTTTGGGTGGTGGAAAGAACATCCATCACACTATTTTGGATGATGAAAGCTCCACTTGTGTCATGTATTTTCCTTATTGGAGAGTACTTGTTTCTCTTGAACCTACCTCGTCTCCTACCACCTTGAAAGTGTTTAATGGACGTGGTTTCAAAACTCACAAACTCTTGCAATATATCACTATGACATTGAGGGGTAAAATCGTGTCATTCGATAACAAAGTGGTTGATGCACCCATGGATTAAAATTTAATACTTGGTCATATTTGGTTCTATGCGATGACTTCCATTGCATCTATGATGTCTCGTATTTTATGATTTCCCCATCAAGGAAAAATTGTCACTTTTACCAAATCGGCTATACAACTCCAGATCGCCAAAATGATACAATGAATAATATCCATTTTGTAAGATAAGTAGGAGTAAGTGTTCTTAAGGATCCCTCTCCCATAAGGTTTTTCCTTTTCCCACTTAATGGCCCACAGAATATCGTGAATCCTCCTCAGAGAATACCGACCATCCATTCCTTCTAATGAAATCTATGAAATGACAAAGTGTTCTTCCACATAACTCGTCCTCCTGCACGCAACTTGTGACACTTGTTTAAACACTTCACGGCATAAGCCCTTTGTGCTTCTCTTTAATGGATTGGAAGGCCTTATCCCTCCTGAGATTTTCCACGACCTTCAAATCCTCCAGGAAAAACTCTTGCATGCACTCCTTGCAGCAAACCTTCAAACACGTCTAAGTGTTTGAATCCTTTCGACCCTGCGCACTCCTGCAGCAATAGTCCTTCAACTCCTTCTCTAGGTTTGTAACCCTAAACTCTTTTACCTGGCCTGCGCACTCCTTGCATGGATCTTGTGCCCAACTGCACTTCTGGGATGAATGAGAACAAAAGATATCTCTATCTGAACCCTCTATCAATGCACTCCTTGCGGACACTTCAACTGCACTCCTTGAAGAAATTCTCTGGCTCAAATAGAGAAACAATTGAAACTCGTTCTTTTTTCCTCTCAGACTTCAACTCAAACATGAAATCATATACATAGTACACAAAAGAAATGTATAACTGGAAGCAAACATTCATGAGCATATCATTCAGCATCAATACACAGAGAACATACACAAAACCATGAATTTGAATGAAATATTTCTTCTATTAATTCAAATATCTATACATGGGTGTTCTTACACAACTCTCTACATGCTCTTTCTCTAATGCTTTGATCATCAGAATAATGTTACAATGCACAATGAGGGTGTCTATATCCCATTTCCCTCTTGTGCTCTCAAACAGTCTAGTCTAGAATTAAATTCTATCTACTTTACATTAACTATCTTAAATGTCGTCTACCTACTAAGGACAAGAGCAATCTGATCAAGATCCATTTACAATATACAAGTGCGCCTTTATATTAATGGCTCATTTAAGATTGCACAACAATATCAAGGTGTTTTCAAAATTTGTGCTGGCACTCGTCCAACTGTCCTCCGCTTCCGCGCTGGCTCGCTTGATGTGGGAGATGCTCCTGCATCATACTCCCTCGCTTGAAAACTTTCATGGGCTCCTGTCCATGAGCTCCTACATGGTCTGTCCATGCTTCTAGATCTCCTCTTCAGTCTCCCTGCTGGCATATTCAATTGGATGGTTCTTCCATTTGACCAGATTCTCAAAGTATTCTTTCCTCCTGGTCTTCTTGCCGACTCTCTTATCCAGTATGCATTCCATCTGCAACTCTTCTGCAATTGGCATCTGTTTTGTCCATTGGATCACTGGTTGTTCAATTCTAGTCCTTGTTTCTTCAACTCTATATGGGTACAAATCTAAGACATTGAATATCGGAGAAATTCTGATCCTGTCGGGTAATTCAATCTCATAAGCATTCGTCCCAAATTTCTTCAAGACCCTACATGGCCCGATTTTCTTCATTTTCAATTTATTGTATGTTCCCCTCAGAAAGATTTCTTTCCTCAAATGTGCTAGAACCATATCACCAAATTCAGACTAAAGTTGTCTCCGATGCTGATCTGCTCTGCGCTTATACTCCTAAATTGATTTCAGCAGTCGCTCCTTCACCTGGTTGTGAAGTTCTTTCATCGCATCTGCGAATTCCTCTGACTAGCACTCCTAGTAGCAGTCTGTCCTGAATCCCTTAGTTTAGAAATTCCTCTTGGCTGCATCCCATAGACAACTTGAAATGGACTTTGCCCTGTACTCCTATTGACTGAGTCATTATATGCAAACTCTTCCTGTGGTAATATGTGATCCCACTGTCTATGGTGTTCTGTCATCAAGATTCTCAACAAGTCTCCCAGAATCCTGTTCACCACTTCTTTCTGTCCATCCGTCTGAGGATGATAAGCTGAACTAAACAACAAGTTAGTTCCCAGCTTCTTCCATAAGGTCCTCCAAAAATTCCCTATGAATTTTGTGTCTCGATCCGAAACAATGCTTCTCGGCAACCCATGAAGTTGAATGACCTCTTTGAAGAACATGTTCACAACGTGAGTTGCATCACTGGTCTTTTGACATGGAATGAGGTGTGCCATTTTGGAGAATCTATCCACCACCACAAATATTGAATCAACACCTCTTTGTGTTCTTGGCAATCCCAATACAAAATCCATGCTAATCGTATCCCACGGCCTCTCTGGTATGGGAAATGGTTGATAAAATCCCACATTCTGCTTCCTTCCCTTCGAATGCTGGCAAATTCTGCATTTGTCTACAAATATCTTGACGTCAGCTCAAATTCTCGGCCAAAAATATGACTCATTCAACTTTGTAAATGTCTTTTCATGACCAAAATGCCCTGCTAATCCACCACTGTGTTTCTCCTTCAGCAAGTTCTCCCTCATGGAGCATTTCGGAATACACAACTCATTGCCTCTGAACAACAATCCTTCCTGGATCATATACTCTATCCACTGACTCCTATCTCTAAGAACTGGTCTCTCAGCTGCTTCATACGCTTCTCCAAAATCTTGATCATCTACGTACATGTCCCTGAGATCATCAAAACCCAATGTTTTGACTCGGAACTCTTGCAACAGCAAAAACTTCTTGCTCAAAGCATCAGCGACTTTATTAGCAGTACCAGAAATATGTTTAATCACAAATGTGAAATTTTGCATATACTCAACCCATTTGACATGTTTTTGATTCAACTTTTCCTATTGAGTCACAAATTGCAATGCATGATTGTCACTATACAATACAAACTCTTTCGGGATCAAGTAATGCCTCCATTTCTTCAATGCCTGTATAATAGCATAGAACTCCTTATCATAAGTGGAGTATTTCAACTTTGCCTCATTCAAATTCTCGCTTTAATATGCTATCGGTCTGTCATCCTGACTCAAAACTGCCTCGATTACAAACCCACTTGCATCACATTTCACCTAAAATGTTTTCTGGAAATCAGGCAACACCAACACTGGTTGTTCCATAATCTTCCTCTTCAACAGATTGAAACTCTTCACTGTCCGGTGAAAATACTTATGCCGCTTCTTCACTGTATCCATCATTGTTGCACTAATTCCACTGAAATTCCTGATGAACTTCCGGTAGAAAGTAGCTAACCCGTGAAAACTTCTCACCTCAAATATATTCTTTGGTGATGGCCAATTCTTAATCACTTCCACCTTATCTGGATCCATCCTCAACTCATTCGCCGAAATAACAAACCCCAAGTAAATGAGCTCTGTCTTCATGAATGAGGACTTCTTCATGTTTATCAACAACTTCTCCTTCTATAGTTTCTGCATCACTATAGCCAAATGCTTCAGATGCTCTGCCATTGTTTTACTGTAAACCAGTATGTCATCTAAATACACAATGACAAATTTCCCGATGAACTCCCTCAGGACTTCGTTCATCAACCTCATGAAGGTACTTGGCGCATTTGTTAAGCCAAACATCNTGGCAATGGAAATCTGTACTTGATGGTTATCTTATTAATCGCCCTTGAGTCAGTACACATCCTCCAGCCTCCATCTTTCTTCGGAATGAGTACTGTTGGAATAGCACATGGACTCAAGCTTTCCCTGACCAAACCTTTGTCCAATAACTCCTGGACCTACCTTTTAACCTCCTCATTCTCTTGCGGCGTCAATCTGTACGCAGCTTTATTTGGCAAATTGGCTCTTGGTATGAGATCAATATGATGACTCACACTCCTGATCGGTGGCAACGAATGAGGTAATTTGTCCACTATGATGTCAGCGAACTCTCCCAGCAGTTCCTGAATCTCCTCTGGTAAATCATCCATTCTTGTGCTAGTCAGAACAATCCTCGGCTTCCTGACCACAAAGAACTGTGGATCCTCCTTCTTCTTAACCTTTGTAAGAAGTTCCTTCCCACTCATGAGAAGTACTATGTTGCTTACTTCCGGCTTCACCTCCTTATCCTTTATCAGA
>JASDQU010100778.1:69531-84070 GCA_032191745.1 Picea mariana
TCGTAGATCTAACAATAGAGATTATGTTAGGGTTTTTTTCCCTAGAAGGCAACCCTCTTTTTTGAGGGAAATGTATCGTGGCTATGGTTGATGGTGAATATTGTATTCTGAGAGAGGAGACTGTGAGAGAAAGAAGAGTAAGTTACAATGGGTTTTGTTGTAGGTTGTATCCCTTCATTTGCTGGATAATAATAAAGGAAGGACCTGGCAATTTCTTTGGTGGGCATAGCCCACACTGGGTGAACCATGTAAATCTATGTCTCTCTTGTATTGTGTGTCTTCTGTGTTTTGTTTCTACATTTGTTTTATTTTATTGCTCCGCGGTCCTGTTTTTTCTAACAGTTTGCATGTTTTTATGCATTTCATGTTTTAAATGCATAACTGGTGAAGTAATTCAGAAGTTTCAATTTCTTCTCGTCTTTGAGTTTCCGAGTGCAAGGAGTGCACATAGTCCGCAAGGTGTGCATTGACAGAGGTGGGGTAACCTCAGGAAATCTCAAGAGGGATAACGTTGAACCTTCATCAACAGAGGTTCAAGGAGTGCACAGGAAGGAACTATGTTTCGAGTTCAGGGAAGACAGAACTACTGAAGGTTCTTTAGAGCTCTACCAAGAGGGTATTGAGCGAGTGCATAAAGTGCACCAGATAACTCTATTTTGAGTTCTAAGGAAAGGGAAGTGTCAAAGAGAGGACATTCACACAGTTGTTGAATACTCTGTAGGCTCTGTAAGGTGTGCATCGAGCAGAAGAACGCTAGGTGGGCGTAGGGAGTTTTCTTTCCAAGAAAACTTCTCAGATTCGAGTTTAGCGAAATACTCAGTAGCACCAGGAGTGTGCGATATTGGACTTGTCCTAAGCCCATAAGATCAGAAGAGAAAGAGTGAGAAGAACGCACACAGAGAAAACCTTTCGAGGTTTCTGAGTTGACAAAGCTTAGGAGGGGGAGCGTTTCTATAACGCAGACGAGACCTAAAGGAACCGGGCTCGCAAGAGGAAGAATTGAAGGTTGAAGCATTCAATACTTAGAAATTATCCTAAGTTAGAGAGCAAGGGAAGCTCAGGAAGGAGGAGCAACAGCTGATGTTAGATCAGCTGGGAAGACGAGATCTGGACCATTAGATCAATGTTTAGACAGGAGGAGCGCACATAGGAGACGTTCAAATCTGAGCTGTCATAGATGGAGGCATGGATCAACATCCATTGATCTCGAAGTAAGGTGCGCATGGTTTAATTTTTTTGGCATTTCGTGTACCAGGAAACATAAGAGGGAGATTCTTTCGACTCCCAGAGATGTGAAACTGCGAAAACGCGCCAGCCGTTGGATCTGGAGCACAGTGGCATGAGAGTCATTGGATCAAGGATACCTGCACGGGGTTTAGTCCCTGGGAGACGTACAAAAGATTAGATCTAGGCTGTCAGATCTAGCACAGAGGACCGATAGCCATCAGATATGGAAGAAGGTGTGCGGGGTTTAATCCCTGAGAAGCCACATAGAAGGGTAGAACGGACGGCAAAAACTTCAAGGGAGAAGTGTTAATTTTCCGTGAGCTGTCAGATCCATAAAAGATGCCTTAGGTTTTAACCCTCGTAAGAGAAGAGGAGAGAGAGGACCTATCAAAGTCCCAAAAGCATTTGGGACCGTCCATCTCAGAGGACGCATGTCAAGAAACCCACATTTCGGGGATTCGGACACCAGGAGACTGAGAGTGAAGAGTCTCCAAAAATCATGAAAGGCGAATTCACAAAAGAACCAGGACAGTCCATTAAGGAGGACACATGGCAACTGGTCAACGTTTCATAGAAATCGCCGAAAGGACCATAACCATCCATCAAGGAGAACACGTGGGAAGCGGTCAAGGTTTCAGGGAAAGTCCCGAAATATTTTGAGTCGTCGATCCTGTGGGATCATAGCCATTGGTTCCAAAAGGGCTTGGGCCATTGATCTCTTAGAGGGAGAGATTTCGACATTTCATGGACCGGAGATTCAAAAGACAAAGGAGCGGGATGCTTGCATCATGATTCCCCGAATCATGAAAACCTGAAAGCGTTCGGAGGAATAGCACCAGGTCATAGGACCAGGTCGCATGGAGAAGGTTTAAGGGAGGAGCCAAGGAGCCGTTAAGCCCTTTTTGGGTTTTGGCATTTGGAAAGACAGAGAACAGGGGAATTCTTGCATCGCGATTCCCTGAATCGCAAAAGCTGGTAGCGCTTTGGCGTTAAGTGCGTGGACATAGAGTGGTGGTCACATCGACAGAGGCTAAGGGAGGAGCCAAAGCCTGTTAAGCCCTTTTTGACATTTCGGGACCCAGGAGTTCGAAGGACCTAGAATCGTTTGTAGTTGGAATCGTGAAATCACGAATAACGAAATTTTGAAAATTGGATCGTGGTCATGGGTAGTGGTCACATGGTTGAGCGTTAAGGGAGGAGCCAGCTGTGGAGTTAAGCCCTTTTTGGCATTTCGACAATTGGGAGTTCAAGAGTGAAGGAGTCGTGAGACAGGGAGTCCCGACTCGCGAAATCGTGAAACACGACGAACACCTTTTGGACAAGGCTTGTGGTCACAGCTTAGATGCACAGGCGGGTTTCAATAAGGGACATGTGGATTCATTCAAAGGGTTCCAACAGAGAACCAAAGGGCCATTTCATCTCAAAAGAAGATCGATCCAGAGACCGGGAGGTCAGTGGACCCTACTAAGGTAGGGGGTCTGCATCATGTGGTATCAGAGCTGATATTTTTTTCTGTAGACTTTAGGCAAAGGAGACAACAGGTGAAGGAGGAGACAGAGTAATGATGCTCTGTGAAGATTGTTGCAAGGTGTGCAGCAAATGATAGACAACCAGGTGAGTTGTAGGAGGACATGGAGATGCTCTCAGACGTAGAGTGATCCATACGCTTGCCAGGAGGGCAGGTGAAAGATGGAAATGGCTAATGAAGGTCATGAGCATGGTTGAAGAGGAGACCACTAGCAGAAAACCAAGGTAGATATTGACAAGGAACTCACTGAGATAAGAGCGAGAATGGAGCAGTTTGCATTAATAATGCAACAGAATGTAGAAGCACATTGGGTGTATGAGTGGCCCATAAAAAAGAGTGTGAAGTGGCCAGTTACAGAATTGTTGGCCAGAAGACAACAAAGGTTGTTGAAAATGTGGCTGAGGTATTCTAAAATCCTCAGTGACATAGAGATGGTTTGCATATGTGAGATAGAAGTTGGAGAAACCCTCAGTGATGAGGAAGAAGGATTAGTTTCAGATCTCATAAACTGCCAGGAGGGCAGTGATGAATTTTTGAATTGCCAGATGGGCAATGAAATGAGATCATTGGAGGATCTCATAGACTGTTAGGAGGACAGCCATGGAAATTCATATTTCCAGGAGGGCAATGGTATGAAATTAACAGAGGATCTCATAAATTGCCAGGTGGGCAGAGGTGAACTTTCAAGTTGCCAGGTGGGAAATGGAAAGAGATCAGTGGAAGGTCTCACATACTGCCAGGGGAGCAATGGTGAAAGTTTAGATTTCCAAGTGGGCAATGAGATGGGATCAAACAATCTCATAGACTGCCAGGTGGGCAACAAAAAATTCCCAAATTGCCAGGTTGGGAAAGGGGAAAGAGATGATACTGTTTGAAAGTCTCATGAACTCAGAGGAGAGTTCAGATCAACAAGGAGTGCTAACAGAAGAGAATCAGAAGAGAATTTTGATCATTGGAGGAATAGAGGTGTTCCTACCAAGCAGCCCAATTGAGGCCAGAGCATGTGTTGCAGATGCAGAAACAATAGGAGGACATCCAACAGAAACTATCATAGAGGAAGAAATGGAGTAGACACTGATGTTTTCCCAAGGAGAAGAAGAAGAGAATTCAACCAAGTTGCTCAAAATTTTCAGCCAGGAAGCTAAAACAGAAATGACTGTAGCACTGGAGTCTGAAATAGAAGAGGAAACAGACAGCATGGATTTTGCTGATCTGTATGAAGAATTGGAATCCCTAGAGAAGAGGCTGATGGTGCAAAGTTTGCACATCCGACAAGCCAAGCTGGAAGAAGTTGGAAGTATGCCAGCAGGAGAAGTGGCAGCAACAGAACTGCCACAGGAAGAATTTGAGCAGCAGTTCAATGAGGATACTGCAGAGTTGGAGTCTGCAGTAGAGTGACCACTTATTGGCACAAAGAGAGATAAATATAGCAGGGGAGATCGAGCAAATTTTCCCATTGAGAAGACAGAAGTGTGGCAGAGAAGACTGCATACAAAGAGCCAGCCACTGGAGCAGCTGGACGAGGTAATTGAAGAAATCAAAAGGTTGATGTTGAGTTTAGCAATAGAGACTGCCAGGAACGAGAAGTTGAGTAGAAGGGAGACTGCAAGAGCAGTAGGGCAATAGCAACAACAATAGTGAAGCAGAGGAGCAGATGGACAACTCCAAGGGAAAGTTTGGGATCCAAGTGGATTTCGACACTGGAGAAGACGAGATCATGATTTTTCCAGCCGAGGAGTATGATGCAGGAGCATCACTCCATGTCAGTAGCGTGCCAGCCAGCCAACACATCCAGCACACATTTAATGGAGAAAGGGAGAGGCGCAACCCTCTCAATTTTGAAATTTGAAATTTCAATAAATGTTTTAAGGATTTTAATGCCAAACCACACCTTTGTACAGGTAGTGGTTGAGGTTTCCTTTAATGGTTGCCTGCAACAAGCCCAGGACATAGTCAGGAATGGGCATCCATTTATGTAATGTAGTCGTAGGAGCCGCTCTGTGATAGAGATATCTCAAATATGGTGGTTGACGATAAGCTCATGGGAGCCCTCATTTTGTAATTAAGAAATTAGAATAGAGAGTTAGTGAAAAGAGGAGAGTTCTCAGGTAGAGAGATCTTGGGAGAGAGAGTTGAGACTTGTTACAGTACAGCCTTTGTAAACACCTTGTATAGGCATTTTTGAATTAATAGAAGAGTAGTTTTTCCTGCCATGAATTGTCTGTATGTGTTTGCATGTTTTTATGCATTTCATGTTTTAAATGCATAACTGGTGAAGTAATTCATAATTTTCAATTTCTTCTCGTCTTTGATTTTCCGAGTGCAAGGAGTGCACATAGTCCACAAGGTGTGCGTTGATAGAGGTGAGGTAACCTCAGGAAAGCTCAAGAGGGATAGCGTTGAACCTTCATCAGCAAAGGTACAAGGAGTGCATAGGAAGGAACTCTGTTTCGAGTTCAGGGAAGACATAACTACTGAAGGTTCTGTAGAGCTCTGCCAAGAGGGCATTAAGCGAGTGCATAGAGTGCACCAGAGAACTCTATTTTGAGTTCTTAGGAAAGGGAAGTGTTGAAGAGAAGACACTCACAAAGTTTCTGAATACTCTGTAGGCTTAGCAAGGTGTGCATCGAGCAGAAGAACGCCAGGTGGCGTACGGAGTTTTCTTTCCAAGAAAACTTCTCAGATCTGATTTTAGCGAAATACTTAGTAGCACTAGGATTGTGCGAGAGTGGACTTGTCCTAAGCCCATAAGCTCAGAAGAGAAAGCATGAGAAGATCACGCAAAGAGAAAACTTTTCGAGGTTTCTGAGTTGACAAAGCTCAGGAGGGGGAGCGTTTCTATAACGCAGACGAGACCCAAAGGAACCGGGCTTGCAATAGGAAGAATGGAAGGTTGAAACCTTTGATACTTAGAAATTATCCTAAGTTAGAGAGCAAGGGAAGCTCAGGAAGGAGGAGAAACATTTGACATTAGATCAACTGAGAAGACGAGATTTGGACCATTAGATCAGTGTTTAGACAGGAGGAGCGCACATAGGAGATGTTCAAATCTGAGCCGTCAGATCTAGAGGCATGGATCAACATCTGTTGATCTCGAAGTAAGGTGCACATGGTTTAAGTTTCTTGGCATTTCGTGTACCAGGAAACATAAGAGGGAGAGTCTTTCGACTCCTAGAGACGTGAAACTGTGAAAACGTGCCAATCGTTGGATCGGGAGCATAGTGGCATGAGAACCACTGGATCAAGGATACGTGCATGGGGTTTATTCACTGGGATACATGTAGAAGATTAGATCTGGACCATCAGATCTAGCGCAGAGGACCGATAGCCATCAGATCTGGAAGAAGGTGCACGGGTTTTAATCCCCGGGAAGCCGCACAGAAGGGTAGAACGAACAACAGAAACTTTGAGGGAGAAGTGTCGATTTTTCGTGAGCCATCAGATCCAGAAAAGATGAATGGGGTTTAACCCTCATAAGAGAAGAGGAGAGAGAGGACCTATCAAAGTCCCAAAAGCATTTGGGACCGTCCATCTCAGAGGACGTGTGTCAAGAGACCCACATTTCGAGGATTCGGACACCGGGAGACTGAGAGTGAAGAGTCTCCAGAAATCATGAAAGGAGAATTCGTGAAAGGACCAGGACCATCCATCAAGGAGGACACGTGGGAAGCGGTCAAGGTTTTAGGGAAAGGTCTAAAAGATTTCGAGTCGTCGATCCAGTGGGATCATAGCTGTTGGTTCCGGAAGGGCCTGGGCCGTTGATCTCTCAGAGGTAGATATTTGAGCATTTCGTGGATCGAGGATTCGAAAGACAAAGGAGTGGGACGCTTGCATTGCGATTCCCCGAATCGCAAAACCCCGAAAGCGTTCGGAGGAATAGCACTAGGTCACAAGACCAAGTCGCATGGAGAAGGTTTAAGGGAGGATCCAAGGAGTCATTAAGCCCTTTTCAGGTTTCGACATTTCGAAAGAAAGAGAACAGGGGAACGCTTGCATCACGATTCCCCGAATCGTGAAAGCCATTAGCACTTTGGCGTTAAGCGAATGGACACAGAGTGGTGGTCATGTGGATGGAGGCTAAGGGAGGAGCCAAATCCCATTAATCCCTTTTCGACATTTCAAGACCCTGGAGTTCGAAGGACCTAGAATCATTTGCAGCTGGAATCATGAAATCGCGAATTACAAAATTCTAAAAATTGGATCGTGGTCACGGGTAGTGGTCGCATGGTCGAGCGTTAAGGGAGGATCCAGCTATGGAGTTAATCCATTTTAGCCATTTCGACAACCAAGATTTCAAGATTGAAGGAGTCATGAGACAGGGAGTCTCGACTCGCGAAACGCGATGAACGCCTTTTGAACAAGGCCTGTGGTCACAGCCGGTGATCACGTGGGGGTGAATATCATGCTTAGTTCTCAGACACACAGGTGAATTTCAATAAGGCACCTATGGATTCGTTCAAAGGGTTCCAGTAGAGAACTAGAGATCCATTTCGGCTTAGAAGAAGATCGATCCAAAGACTGGGAGGTCAGTGGACCCTGCTAAGGTAGGGGGTCTGCATCACTAAACTATCTCAAAGAGAGACTCTCACACGACCTAGCATTCCAAATTCAAAATTGGGTGGTGGAAAGAACATCCATCACACTATCTTGGATGACGAAAGCTCCACTTGTTTCAGGTATTTTCCTTATTGGAGAATGTTTGTTTCTCCTGAACCTACCTCGTCTCCTACCACCTTGAAAGTGTTTAATGGACGTGGTTTCAAAACTCATGAACTCTTGCAATATATCACTGTGACATTGAAGGGTAAAGCCATGTCATTCGATAACAAAGTGGTTGATGCACCCATGGATTACAATTTAATACTTGGTCATATTTGGTTCTATGAGATGACTTCCATTGCATCTATGATGTCTCGTATTTTATGATTTCCCCATCAAGGAAAAATTGTCACTTTTAACAAATCGACTATACAACTCCAGATCGCCAAAATGATACAATGAATAATATCCATTTTGTAAGATAAGTAGGAGTAGGTGTTCTTAAGGATCCCTCTCCCATAAGGTTTTTCCTTTTCCCACTCCTTCCACCCCAGAGGATACCACATTAAATATGATTTCAACTCAGGTGTGACAATCCCTAGGATCGTATGATCCTATGGTAGTATCTGGTCTTAATGAGCATCATTCTTTTCCTTTGGGAATATCGTTAAAAAATGAAGCTGACATCGACGAGAATATTTTATTGTATATGTCAAGCTCATTAAAAAATGAAACAGGCCCTCCTCCATCCGAATCAAGTCTCACTTTGGATCAAGTACTTGAACCTTCTTTTCCTTCGCCTAGTGAAAATATTCCTATTAGTAACCAGGCGCCTAAATGAGGAAAGAACAAGAATCACCGAAGGAAACAACACTTAGGGGGTAGGTTTCTAGCCTCTAGACATCATGGTGGATTGAAGCCACTAGATTCTATCACACAAGCTAGGGTAAAACTACCTCTAGAGAGACATGCTTCTAAGAGTGATCCTCATTCGAGGGTCATTCCTACCATAACGTAGTAATTTTTTCTATAATGAGCTTAGTCTTTGTTGTTTCTTGTGCTTGTAAATACATGAGAATAGGTTACTGAGCTTAGTATTTGTTCTTTCTCATTCTCATTAAAACATGATAATAGGTTGTCGAGTATATTTTTATCTCTTTTTTGGACTCAAAAACGATACGAAAAAGGAACTCTTTGGAGTCTCCTTTAAGATATTTTTAGTCTCCCTAAAAATGAAAATATCGTTGAGTGATCTTGCTTCCTTTCACACTCATTTAAAGGTTTGAAAGGGCATATTTCGAGTGGTAGTTTATCTCTTTTTGGGCCTCGCAAGACTAATTACGAAAAAGGACTACTATAATCAAGAATGATTAGAATATTTCTCCCCTGTATTGGTTTACACTTTTTTCTGGCTTGGGAGACTAAATTTACGAAAAAGTCATCCACAAATATTTATTTAAGTTATTTTAAAACTCCCTAAACATGAAAAACCACTGAGTTTTTCTTCTATGGACTCCTAAAACCATACATTGAAGGTCCCATCTGGGAAAAAACCCTTACTTCTTCCAGTTTGTTAAATATAGGAAGAGGAACTCATCCGAAGGATGAGCTATACCAAGAACTTGTTATCCTCCTCGAGCTCATTAAAAAAAAATATGTACTAATCTATTTGGAAGCAGGAAAAATTGAAGGAAGTGGGTCAATTTTTTGGAATCCTTTATGGCATCTATTATTGTCTCCCTTGAACATGGCACTTTTTTGTGTATCGTCTTACAATTGGGTAATATGCTTGTCCTTGAGTCATACCAATTCTTGTGTCATTGTACTTTTTCGTTCCATTTGAAGAGTGATCTTATTTTCATGACATTATGTTCTTGGTACTCGCTGAGTCAATGCTACCAAGTCACTTGTTGGGCCTCATCATGTTCAAGGGAAGTTTCACTTCAAACCATCCATCTGTAGTATTACTAGTTTCATTTTCCTAGGTCAGTCCATACTCATTGATCCACCATCTCACATCACTTTCCTGTGACAGTTTCATGTCGATGATGGGGGATACATCAAGGCCCTCCTTCGACGAGTATTTTCCTATCAAATTCAACACATTATCCGGGAATTATACTTAGAAACTAGTTACTACCTTGGGACCTGCATGCCTCAATGGTAGAACTCCTTTCCTCTGACAATAGGTTCACATCATTGACCTCTGATCGGATGATTCCATGAATGTTTGACCTTAGCTCATTTATTCACATTCGCTGGAATGTACTAGGGTATCTTGGGAGTCATTGTCATCACTGGTGGTTTCGCTTGCAGTTGTTAATGGTATACATCAATGACCGATAATTAAGTGGTTCCTACCATGTTCAACATCAAATAATATATTCACATGGATAGATTCGTACAACATCTGGATTGATATGGAGACCCTGGGTTGGGCGCTCACTCTATTATGTGCTTGGCCCAGGCTACGATGGAGATCATTTGAGCATGTAAAATATTTCAGTACAATCACCATACTGGAAATATCACTGATATATATATTGTCACATAGATCCACATTGTATTGATCCATGGCTATGTTTTTTCATCTCGTAGCTCCACTTTGTATATACCCTAAGTGTCATAAATGTCGCAAAGCGACATATGCACCTCGGTAAGTGTCAGAAAGTGAGGAGTTTTTCACAGTTGGGAAAGATTCAATTCCCATGAGGGCCTAACTTGAAGCCATGGGGGCACCTTGAGGTAGTGGTAAAACATGTGGTTTCACCCAGATATATTATATTAAATGATATCATGACCCATGCACACATAAGTAGATCAAATTCCACCCTCATGTCCTTCAATTTTAAATGTCGTCCCCGAGGTGTAGGACAGTCGGTGTCGGAGTGTGCTGTTAAGCAATCCATTATGTTAAAGGCACTGGTTCACAACCTATGTAGAAACAAAATGCAGTCATGTTAAGGGTTGGTGTGGCTCAGGCTGGGTGCGATCCCTGGGTGATTTTGACAGCTTAGATTCCTTTGAGTCGCAGTTTTTCAGCCATAGGCTAGTCCCGCAAGTCACGGACAAACTAGAAAAAAAAGAAAAATGTCGCATGCACTGTCACAAGTGTTGTATGCACCTTACCAAGTGTCTCATTCACTTTGTGAGGCATATCCACTTGTTGAAACCATGAAAACAATTGCCAATGACCCCTAAGTCATATTGGAGGAAGAAACCCATCATTTCAAGGTCAAAACACACCTTTTTCTTAGAAAACTTGACCTTCTTTTCAACATTTATGAAAGGTGGTGCCACCCTGGCCATGTAGGGGGAGGGCCATGGGGCCCCCTTTTCCATGTTATAGGAGCACCATTTTTAGGATGGTTCCCTATCTCTCACTCCGAGGGAGTGCTAATCTTGTTAGAGAGGAAAGGGGTATCCTCCACCTTATTCTATGGGCTAGCTCTCTCAGGATGGGTTTGGTTATGTTTGACCCCCATGATATGGATTCACCTTAGGATCTAAGACAAACCTTAAGGAGACATATATTCAACCATATCCTTCATTTTATCATGGTGGTTGTGACTGTCAAGCCTATATATTGAAGGCATTTCTAAGGTAAGGGAGGAGGTAATCAGTCAGAGTATCATCATTTTGATATCCGTATATTCACGCAAGGGGATGGACGAGGAGAGCTTGGAGAGGCTACTGCAACATCAATCGTGCTCTGTAAGTATTCCATTTTTGGTTCTCATTGAATATACTTGGACTATTTCCTTCAAGCTTGTGTATTTGACATATGCTTGTTTATTGTTTCTTTAATCTTCGTAGATGGATTTGTTTTACCTAATCAACTAGAGTAAGATACAATTGTTTCTCATTGATTCCCATTGTAGGTATCAAGTTGCGACAAGGCGTTTGAAGAGCAATATCAGGGATTGGAAGCAGTGAGGACAAACGTCGAAATAGGTTCATCATATCCTTTCTCTCCTTCTCATTTTGATTGGTTATGATAAGTTTAAAGGGATGTTAGTGTCCAGTTGTATTGTTTCTATATTGGTATAGGGGTCTAGTAATCCAAGGTGTTGGAACACATATATATTTCTAAAGTTTTGACTTCAAATATATTTCATTCCCATTTAAATGAGAGCGAAGCACACTAAGTTCTCACCGCTGATGAAGTTTTCTTCTTTGATCGAATGAATCTTCTTTCCCCAATATTTTGGAGTCACCTGGATGTTAAAGGGTATAATTTCGAAGTCTCGTGCTTTAGACACTTCACCATACAACATTTCTAAAGTCCTGATACTTGAAACATGTGGATAACAAAATGTTAAACCAATTTTAAATAATTAATCTTGATTAATGCTTAATAAATAGTTTCACGATTTCAGAGTTCGGGCCCTTGCCGTCTATCATGTCCCTAATTCATGAAACCCGAACTCCCGACTGTCTTAAGAGTTAAGAAGGATTAATTAAGAATTAAAAGCGATTAAAAATAATTGATCCCTGCGCGATTTCATGTTTCAGAAGTCTTGTCTTGAACTGTTGTAGGATATCCCGAGGCCGAGACTGTGAAAGACGCTTATCGATAAACAAGATTAATTAAAGGATATAGATGATTAAAAAATCTAATTAATCCCCGCGTGATTTCGCGTTTCGGGAATCTTTTCCTGTGATGTTATCTGATATCCCAAATTTCGAAACTGTGAAATACTGTACAGTTAAAAGCAATTAATTAATGGGTTAAGCCGAATTATTCTGTGATTAATGTTTTGCCAAATCTTAACCCAGGTAAATTCAAATGTTGGTTTTCCAAGTATCTAATCGCGAACCACCAAAAAATTAATGACATTAATAATTGGTTTACGACAATCATTCCAAATAAGATCCTAGACCACTGCCTAACTCTCATTCATTAAGGAAAGTAAATGCTTTGTCACTTGAGGTATGGGTAAATCGATGCAATTAAAGGAAAAAGATATTGAATTTTTGAATTTCATTGTGATTTTTCACTGAGCGGTAAGTTTTCGATATAAATAACTTCGTGCATTTCCTGTGGAAGGTAACAAAGTTCTGAGGTTTGATATCATGGATCTACGAAAGGAAGGTAAATCATATGGTGAACGTTCGAGCCAGAACACAGATGTCCTTTCCGATACTTCACCCAGGAGCATAGACTCCATTAGAACCTGGATGCAGGTATTCAACATTTTGTAGCATGAATTTGTCAACTGCCCAGACGATTCAGGCGATGAGGAGACTGAGACCCTGGCTTTCAAATACAAAACTGTTTCCCAGTCATAGCTACATAATATAGAAATGAGGCCTAAACTCTTGCCTTACAATGATATGATCAGTTGGGCACTGGAAAGCGTTGATCTCCTGAACAAGACCATCTTCAATTCAAAAAAGGTCACAGTTGGGTCCTTCCGACTAGAAGATTTACAAGTAATGTACCAATTGTCTCCAACACCTAATTTCATTTACAAGGCCAACTTCCTAATGGACTTTCACAAGAAGGAATGTTCCCAATATGGAAAAAAACATGCCCGACTTAATTAAGGATTGGTGCTCTCGCCCTGAGTAGTTCAGAGCCAACTCCCATGGCTTATATTAATTTTACTCACTAGAGCCTCACATGATGTATATAAAAATGATGATGTGTAGACTCTATGAGAGGGTAAACATTGCCCATTTCTTGTTACCGTGGGTGACTATTATGAAGACAATAGCAGACGGGTATTCTTTTGATTGGGCCAAGATATTGTCTAACAATTTGGTTAGGGAGATTATAGAATATCGGTCATTGAAAGCCAAGGGGCACCCTGTCCCATTTTTCATGCCGGCTTACATCATGGACGTCATCTATTTTATGACACATTTTCCTCTGATGGGATGGAACTGGACTCTAACCAGTGTTGATCCCATTCATGTTTATCATTCGAAGCTTTGGGAGGAAAAAGCGAAAGATTTCTTCTATGAAATATGCAACTAGGCGGTGGTATCGATAAATACCGCTATATATGGTTGCCCACCTCAGAGAATTTCTAAAAAATTAGTGACTAATCTATGGAAGATATTAGACTGGTACATTGAAGAGCATTTCTCCTATATTAGGGTTTTTTGTTGTTCGGTTCCTCCACATGCTCTGCCTAAATTTCTACCAAACTGACTGGTGTGCCGCGAAGTAACACATCAAACTATGCATGGGCGAATTAGCAAGGAACTGAAGTAGTACAGAAAAGGGTATGGCCTTATTTTCCCATGTAGATTGGTATGTTTTCTTTGCTGGATTTCAACCATTCGAATGTAGAGGCCGTGGCCCTGGAAGAAATCAAGGTGGTCAATATCGAATTCAAGAATCACGATCCACAGAAGATCGTAGGTAATCACATGACCCTCTACAATCTAAAAATATATGAACATGAAGATTCTCATCACGATGAAATATTTCGAGGAGCAAGGTCTTATTAGGAATTCTTGAGTCGAGTGCAAGCTCTGGCTCCAAAAAAATTGGCTGAGTTTTATAATTTCCAGAAGCATCGAAGAAATAGCCTTCCCAAAGCATTGCAGGTGTTATAACCCTATAATTTATAGGATCAACTGGTGACTAAAATGTTATCACTTTAGTGTCTTGTTTGTCAAAAGATTTTCCATTCTGAAACTAATTTGAGAAAAATAAAAGAAAAGAAAAGAAAAAGAAAAAGAATAAAAGAGGGCATAAAAGAAATTGGATAAAGCCCCATGCAATAACAGTGACTTGGTTCATACAGTTTAAACACGACCAAGTCCTTTAAATTGATGTTGATAAGAGTAGTGAATAAGCTTAGCTAAATTGTTTAATCATAGCCAAGCGAATTAGGTTAGTTAGTGAATAAATTTGACCAAACTGCCTAATCTTGGGCAAATAAACTTAGGATAGAGTAATTTCTTAGTCCAACAGTTTAATCTGGGATAAATGTCATAGGTAATCAGGTTAGAGCATAGGGTAGTTTGTTTTATTTCAATAAAACAGGAATGCTGATTGATATTAAACCATATATTTGATGTTTTAAAAGGTTTGATGTCTGACCCCCATGGTGATATAAACAGAGAAAGCTTGGACAAATCCACATAATGCACTTATCCTAAGTTTCAGAGAAAATATAAATTTGCACTCACAAAGTAAAAATAGTGCATAGATGAACGACTGAAGAGCGTGCACCTAGATCTATGGTTGACAAGGCTTTCCGGCCCCCCCCCGACCATTCTACCTTT
>JASDQU010100778.1:84164-95657 GCA_032191745.1 Picea mariana
GGGGGGGGGCGGTCTGGAATGTTGGTTAAACATCACACTCAGATCTACGGTCCAGTGGCAGGTGCACCAATGGACGACTGATGATCTTTTTCGGACCCCCTCAACTTGTCTAACTTTAATGATGGGGGGGTCCCAGAATGTGTTTTTTTCTCTGGCGGGTCCCCTTCTCTATGTGGCAGAGATCCATTGGTTCAAACTCCCACCGCTTACCATTTTCTAACATACCCCCATCACCCCATGACCTCATTCTCCACTTGTTCCCCTAGAGGTCATCTCTCATTACTCTGCCAATCCATTCCTCCTGTTCACCCATTACAAGTCCCTTCATCATGGTCAAGTCCCAATCAACTCCCTCCACGTCACTCAGTCATATTTGTCATTCATTGTCACCTACCATCTCACGCTCCAAATGACCCGTTGGCAATTTATTATAGGCTAACCTATCCGTTAGCCTGTTGAGCTGTCTCCTGTGCCCAACGGGTATCCATTTTCCCAAAACTACCTTCACCCTTCATTCTCCCATCATTTACCCTGTCACCGCACTAGAGAGTATTTTTCCCCGTTTCCTCTCCATTTCAGTCAGTTGTCCAAAGACACAGTCGTCCCTGCTAATGTTTTGTTTTACTTGTAGGTATTTTGATAGTGATGGCACCAAAATTAAAGAAAGCAGAAGCCGAGGAAAATCATTTCCTTCCGCCTCCTGTCGATCTTGACAGGATTCATTTGGCCGATAAATATCATTTAATCATAGATACCAGATGCGAATTTGACTTCGCAGATTTATAGTTATGGCTAAAGGACATTTTCTTGGACCAGAGTGATGAAATTAGAATCTGGGAATCAAACCTTCCCTTGTATCTTTCCCCCAGGTTCACCATTTCCCCGAATTCACCCTCAAATGCTAGGCCCACTACATTCCCGACTAGAGAGCCATAGTATCTTCATCCAGAGAAAATCTATTTTTTATTACACCTAAAGCCATCGATCAGATGATGCATATACCCAGAACTGAATCCTCCTCCCCTTTCAATCTTCCAGTCATCATATAACTATACCAAAAACTATCATTCCCCCAAAGAGCTCAGATTTTCAAGCTTTTTCTCCCACAGGCCGCTCAGCTCCCCAAGACAAATCCCCTGTATCCTTCCTCACTATTCTCAGTGAAGGGAAACCAAATCATATCGTTGCTCTGTGCTCTGCTGGGGTATTTTTTGGATCAATGGGTGGATGAACCCATATTGAGTTTTCTGTCCATTTTCTCCGCCGATGAGAGACCCACCACTCAGTTCGACTACAGTACTTGCCTGGCGGACAATATTTATGAACAATTCTCAAATTTCACCACAGAGGGCATGTTCCGGTATTCCTCAATACTGGCTTACATGTTCACTTTCTTTCAAGCGGACAAATTCTCCTTCTCAATGCAGAAGATGAACAAAGACGGAAGCTCATAGGCAGTAACAACTTGGACTTCACTACTCAGGAAAAATTCTATAGAATTCAGTTTCAAACAGTTTATCGAGTAGTTTTACCATCCAGTGATGAGCATGCTCATTGGAAAACCTGAGCCAAGAATAAACGAGGAGATTCATAGGATCTTACACCTCTCATATCTTGCTAAAACTGGCGATTGGTATCTTTACCAAAACCAAACTGAGATTAGAGTTTATGGATGCGAGTTGGCTCCATACAAACTACCCAAGTACCTACCCATGAGAATATTTTCTCTGGAGTATATAAGGCAAATGATTAACTCAGATGACATACATTTCGTGTCTCTGAAAAAGAAGCAGCAGCTTAGAATCAAAGGGAAAATAGGATCTTTCATATGCAATAGCTGAGGCGCCGGAGAGGAAGCAGACAGATTGTTGAAGGAAATGAAGTCTTTTGTTAGTTTCATATGGCACTATGATCCATACAGGATAATTTCTAAGATGAGGGTTAAAAATAAGAATGTCCCATATATTCATACACCCAAGCCTGAGATAGAAAAGTTTGCCAATCAAACAGAATGGGAGCCGAACACTCTGGACGAGGTAGAATAGCAGGATCCTCCGGTCATCATCTTGCAGACTACTACACCACAGGTTCCTAAAGAGAAAAGACCCAGGAAGGATACTTCACCTTCCATCACGGAAGTCTCGGCTGAAGATTTCCAATTACACACCAAAAGGCCAAAAACCAGTCTTACACCTGACACGGCTGATGAAAAGGGAAGCCAATCCACTGCAACTATGAAGGATGATCGTTCACTTATTGGCACAAGCAACAAACAGATCATGTCTACATTTTTTCCCAAGAAACCCACGGATACTCCACCATTCAACCAGCCGAGCAAAATAGGACCAAAATTGAGTGTTTTTGAGAAGTATGATATGATCAAAAAGAAAAATCAGATAGTTTTGGAAGCAAACATCAACTGCACGACACAGACTATTGTCTGCATTCAATACTGAGAAGGGTAGAATGCACATGGTGTTTTTGCAAGCACAGGTGCCAGATCCGAAAGTAATCACCGATTACAAAAGGGCAACATTTGAATTTCAGACTAAAGATGTGCATCCTGCTGATCAAGTGGATCTGCACAGGAAAGTTGGAGAAATGGTTTTCTCCATGTTGGCAAATGATTCTATTGCTGCCTCTAAGTTATAGGTATCTCTGAGCAATGTCCAGACACAGCTGAAATTAGAAAATATATCATCCTTTGCAAAGGATAACAGAATTAAGACGTTGGAAGAACTGGTCCTCAAGATTGGGTATGATCCCTCGAATGTGAAAGAAGTCGAGGAGATGCTTAAAAAGAAAAATGTTGATATAGCATCTCTGAGGAAACAGTTGAAACTACCACCAACAGAATATTCACAGGCAAAGGAGATAGTTGAGACAGAAGGGGAAAAGGATGAGATGCTCAAGTTGAACATGGAGCAGAATACACAGTTGAAGGAGATGGAAGCAGAATTGGAAAAACTATTGAAAGAGAAGGAACAATCAAAGCCCATGGAGGTCATTCCATTGAGCGCAGTTCCCCTCACAAGAGTAAGCATAGCATCTGCAGTAGAAATTCCCTCAACAACTCCACTGACAGCTCTGGAGAAGACAATAGAACTGGCAAAATCCATGGAAGAGATAAATTTGCAAGAGACGGAGATTAGCAGACTTAAAAAGGAGGTTGAGAACCTTCAGGAACTCAAGTATTCTTACCAAGCCAGCTACTCCAAGGAAAAACAAACATCAGACAAGCTCAAACATGAATTGCAACAGCTTCAAAAGAAAACAGTGGCAGGCAAAACACTTGTTGAGGTCAAGGAAAATGTATGGATGGATATCACCAAATCCATAAATGAAATATGGCCTATGGTACAAATCATGTTCGAGCAGAACGAACTGGTGCAAATAAGAAAGAAGGTGATTGAAACGATAAGAGGAGAATTGGGAGAGATGCCCGCAGAAGCCACTGAGATCATTAAATTCCTGAATTCAAAAACCAGAGAAGAGTTAGAGGAGTTGAAAATTGAAGATAGAACAAAAACCATCCTCGAGGTCAAGAGGGTCCTGACCAAGAGAGGATTGATGTTACAACTAGAGGAAAAGGTTCAGGATATGGACATAGGAGTGCAAAGATTTTTCAGCAAAATTGAAGCTCTGCAGAAGAAAGGCCTCCTTGGCTTAAGGGTCATAAATGACAAGTTAATGACACTATCTGATTATAAAAAGAAAGTAGCCATCATGGCTAAAGATAGTTCGAAATTATCAGGAATACATGGAAATATCACAGGCAAGGCATTCTTAGAAGCTTTCCAGTCAGACATCAACATACAACACGAGATCCAGTACATTTTCATCATCAAGCCAACTTTTGCCAAATATACGAAGATGGATGAAGTATACCGAAGATTGCTCAAAGTCAACGTTCCCAGTAACCTTCGATGGGAAGAGTTATGCAATCTGATCGAGTAAGAGATGAGGTGTCCAAGCCTAGTCAGCTGTCTAGTCAGATGAGGTTGTGCAGAGGCCTCGCCAACGATTTACCCCAGAAATCAACATGAAGTTTCAACACATCATCAAACAGTTCCTGAATTTTTGTATTTTGTTGAGTTAGTTAGCTAAATTTAGATTTCCACGTCCTGATCTTTAATGACAGGATCATATGTAATTTTTGATTATAAATACTTCAAACTTTGAAGTATCGAGGGTTGATCTTTACGCCTTGCAAGCTAGAAAGACTGTAATTTTCTCAAGAGATCTTCTAGTAATACAAAGGGACGTTTCACAGGATTCTCACGTGTTGTTCATTGGTGATGTTATTCTTTTCTATGTTAAATGTTTTCTCTATCAGTTGTCATATTGTTTTCTAATCTAATATTTTAAAGTAGCACATGTTGCAAGATTTATCTTTGTATACCCTGTTTTTGGCTTTGAAAGATCTTAATGTTTATCTTTATGATATTACAGTGAAGAAATTGTTAAATGCTTCTTTACTTTAATTGATATTCTCATCTTTTCTGCTTTCCATCACTATATTGTTAAAAGAATCCAATGAATGCATTATCTTGCCCTGTGAAAAGAATCTCTTAGTTTCTGTTTAGATCTCTATCTTTATAATACAGACCCCATAGCCCAATGAAAGTGTAAACTCTTTTCATCCAACTTAACAAAAACAACAACAAACCTTTTCAATCTTATTTTATTTAACTAGCCTAATATCTTGAAGTTAAAATATAGATAAATCATACATAGAGATCCCTCTCTGAAACTGGTAGGGCTAGATTCCAATTTCGAGGTGGTTGGATAAAGTTCGATGGTACAGGGCCCTTGAACACACAACAACACGTTGATAAAATGAATGACTATTTTGACTTGCAGGAAGTGGATGAAGCTGACGTTCAAATGAGACTTTTTGCGCAAATTTTGACTGGGGACGTTAAGAAATGGTATAAAGGATTACATGCTGCTTCAGTGGTTGACCTTACAACGTTTCAAAGAAGTTTTCTAGACATATGGGAGGTAAAGAAAAATCCTCTCCAGATCTTGTCAGAATACGAAAACATCAGAAGGAATCAAGGAGAGACAATACAAGACTACTGCACCCACTTCAACAATCTATACAATGCGATTACAACTGATATTAAACCCCCACAAGGTTTGGCACTGATAAAATTCCATGACGGTTTCGACACCGATATGTCGTATCAATTAAGGGAAAGAAAGTCCACCACCCTGGAGGACATGCAGAAAAGCGCGATAAGTGTAGAGGCCAACGTGTTGGCTAAAAGAGCACGACAGAGGACGGAGAGGAGAGTCACGATTAAAGAGGAACCTTCCACATCTTCTTCTGATTCCAAACTAGATTCCTTAGCTACAGCAGTGGAGAAGATGATGGAGAGACTTACTATAACTAAAAGAAATCCTCTTAGAGAAAACCAACCTGCTCCACAAATTCGGAATCCTAACTTCAAAAGAAATCCTCCTCAAATCAGGCAGAGAGATCTCAGGGATCAAAGAGAATAGAGGGGTCCTGATCAATAGATCAGAACACCCCTACAAGAAAATTATGCCGACGAGGGTGAGGAGGTAATTGAAGAATTAGAAGACACACACATAAACTTCATGGGCATTCACGATAACGAAGCCATTTTCCTTACTCAAGAAGAGCAAGAACTTTTCCTTCTTTCTCAAATAGAGGTGAGTGAGGAAGCCGAAGAGATCGGACAACAGGCATTTGAAAATTCCATTATGGAGTTACACAGGAAGTATAATCTGCGAAGTAAAAAGACAGACGAAAGTTCCCCAAAAAAGGTAAACGAAACGAAGAAAACTGTCGAAACCAAGAAAGCCCCTAAGCTTTCTACCAAGAAGATCATTGAGAAAGGTAATGTTAAAGCTCCAACAAAAAGAAACCCTACCATTTTACAAAGATCAACGCAGAATGAGGTTTCATCAACCGACCGACCAAATACTTCTGCTCAGAAGACTATGGTGGACAAATCAGAATTGCTGAGCCAAAACAGAGCATCTACCCCTCTCAACCTCGAAGGGGAATTAGCCAAAGTGAAAATTCCCATTCCCCTTTCCGAGTTGATGAGTAAGGATGCTTACCGATTGCAAGTGATCAAAGCGATGAGCATTGAACCTGATATAGGTACGAAGGCCTTAATCGTTGGATCAACAAATCATTCGGACATGGTAAATCTTATCGATGATCAACCTGAACTCTTGTTTGGCCCAGAAGTTGATGGTCAGTTTGACACTGGTGTTGTCGCTCCCTTTTACATCAGCCTTAATATACATGACCTGATTCTACACATTGCTATGTTAGATTCAGGTGCTTCCCATAGCCTGATGCCTAAAGCAGTGATGGAAAAACTGGGACTTGAGGTCACCAAACCTTACAAGGACTTACACTCTTTTGACTCCAGCAAAGTCAGATGTATCGGATTGATCAAGGACTTATGTATCACTTTGGTTCAGATTCCAGCAAAAAGCATGGTTATGGATGTTGTGGTTGCAGACATTCCCCCAAAATATGGTATGTTTCTATCTAGGTCTTGGGGAGCTAAGTTGAAAGGTACTTTGCAGTTGGATATGTCGTATGCCACCATCCCAGTTTTCAGGCAACAGAGAAGACTGTACAAAGAGACGCTGATGAAATATATGGTCAGCAGCCAAGAAAAACCACATAACTATCCTCTGTACTCTGCACACTCTGATATAGATTCCTTCATCCTATATAACGACGACGATACGGGAGAACAAATCGCTCAGCTGGAAGAAGATAAATTTGACCTGAATGAAGGCCAAGAAATCACTGAGGCAAAAGGGAAAAAACTCGTAATAAGCGAAGAATTGCCAGTAGATTTCTGGAGCATGGACTTCGATGGAGCTGTAAGCAAAGAAGGAGTTGGAGTAAGAGTTTGGTTGCACAATCACAAATCCAGGTATTCGAAAAACCATTCTTACAAATTGAATTTTCAATGCACTAACAACATAGCAGAGTACGAAGCTTTGATGCTCGGTCTGAAACTACTAAAGAAGGTTGGTGCCAAACAAATCATGGTAAGAGGCAATTTTGAATTAGTTATAAAACAAATTAAAGGTGAGTATGCAGAAAAACATCCCAGGCTTAGAGCTTATAGAAATGTTGTTTTGAATGCCCTTAAATGTTTCACTGAAGTTGATTTGCAGGTGATGCCTAGGGGACAGAAAATTTTAGTAGATGGATTAGCTACGTCAGCAGCTACATTCTAGATACCCTTTCATTCCACTCGCCCATACACGGTGGAGGTGAAGTGTAGATCGACTGTCCTAGACAACATCAGATACTGGTAGGTATTTGGGAATGATGACCAAATTGAATATTTTCTACAACGTAAAAACGATTTCGAGTGTACAAACATAGACTTAGAAAATGATGATGAAAATGTGAATAAATTCAATTTTGGAAATGACAGTGTAAATAAAGTAGATTCAGAAGAGTTAGGTGAAGATGAGATAGAATCTGATGTTTTTCATTTAAAGAGTAATGTTTTTCCTAGGGGTTTAGTTCCGTTAGAAGACTTATTTGATTTTAATGATGTAGCTAAAAAACCTAAAATTGAAGCCAGTGGGAAAGAGGTTGAAGACGTTAACATAGGGATAGAAGAGAAACCCAGGATAGTAAAACTTTCCAAATCCTTACCCCCTGAGAAGAAACTCAAATACATTGAACTTTTCAAGGAATATTCAGACGTGTTTGCTTGGGGTTACAAATATTTGAAGTCTTATGACACAAGCATCATACAACATAGGATCCCGATAAAAGAAGATCAAAAACCTTTCTGACAGAAACTTAGGAGAATCAATCCCAAGTTACTTCCCATGATAGAAAAAGAAATCAAAAAGATGTATGATGCTAAAATCATAGTTCCCTTACGATTTTCCAAACGGGTTCTAAATCTGGTCCCAACCCGAAAGAAATCTGGGGAAATTAGGCTTTGCATTGATTTCTGAAACCTGAACAAGGTTTCCCTAAAAGACAACTACCCATTGCCAAAAATGGACCACATATTACAAAAGGTATTTGGATCCAGTCAAATCTCCTTACTGGATGGTTTCTCAGGCTATAACCAGGTTCTCGTTCATCCAGATGACCAAGAGAAAACAACCTTCACAACACCTTGGGGAACCTTCATGTACGTGAAAATGACTTTCGGGTTGATGAATGTTGTGGCCACTTTCCAAAGAGCGATTGACATCACTTTTGTGGAAGAACTTGGAAAATTTATTGTCATTTATCTGGACAACATAACTGTTTATTCCCAATCCAATGACAAGCACTTACGACATCTCAGATGAGTGTTAGAGAAATGCAGGAAATTTGGGATTTCTCTGAATCCTGAGAAAAGCCTTTTCGGATTAGAGGACGAAAAATTGTTGGGGCACATAATCTATAAGGATGGAATTAAGATTGATCCCAACAGAATAGAAGCCATTTAGAAACTGAAACACCCAAGGAATATTAAAGAGTTACAATCTTTCATTGGAAAAATAAACTTTCTGAGAACTTGATTCATACCTAACCTGGCTGAGCTTCTCAGGAACATCACCAACATGTTAAAAAAGGAAAATAAAATAAAATGAGACTCTGAATCCAAGCAGTCTTTTGAACAAGTTAAACATCCACTCACACAGGCTCTAGTCTTGATCAGTCCTGACTTCACCAAGGATTTTTACCTTTTTTCTTTCGCTTCTGAACATACCATTATAGCAGTATTACTACAGAAAAACAGTGAAGGGTATAAACAACCCATACCCTTTTTTAGTAAATCTTTAAGAGATGCTTCTTTGAATTATAAAACAATGGAGAAACAAGCTTTTTCCCTGGTAAAATCCATAAAGGATTTTAGAGTGTATATTCTCCATTCCCGCACCATCGCATACGTTCTGAACGTAGTAGTAAAGGACATTTTAACCCAGGACAATCCAGACGGCAGAAGAGGAAAATGGATTTCTATCATTCTAGAGTATGACATAGAGATTAAGCCTACTAAACTGATTAAAGGTCAAGTTCTAGCAAAGTTAATGGCTGAATCCAATTTCCATGCTCTTGATATTAATTTATTAGCTGCAGTAGATGAACAGGGAGAGCAGGCGACTCCAATCATGAAAGAATTATTTCTGAACTCTCCATGGTACGTAGACCTGATATTTGTTTTTCATAACTTACAAGATCCTGCTAGTCTGACTAAACTAAGTCTAGGTTTTTGAAATTGAAAGCATTAAAATTTTTCATTCTAGAAGGAAATCTCTATTGGAAGGATCCTGGAGGTATTTTGTTGAATTGTCTATTAAAGGATGAAGTTGACAGAGTATTGCATGATTTTCATGCAGGAGACTGTGGCGGTCATCTGAGCTAAAAGACCACAGCTAATAAAATTCTCAGAGTTGGGTTCTATTGGCCTACACTATTTGCCGATGTGCATCAGAAGGTGACTTCGTTTCATAAATGCCAGGTGTTTGAGGGAGAAAGGAAACTCCTTCCTTGGCCCCTGAAACCAATCTATGTTGAAGCTCCTTTCCAACAATGGGGATTAGACTTTATCGGAGAAATATATCCTCCCTCTTCGGGCCAGCACACATGGATTCTTACTACTATGGACTATTTCACAAAATGGATCAAAGCTGTACCAAGCAAGAAAGCTACTGATTCTGTCATTATTAAATTTCTACAAAATAATATCTTGTCTCATTTTGGTTGTCCTAGAAAGATTATAACTGACAATGCTGCTGCTTTTTTATCTAACAAGCTCATATATTTTTGCAACCAGTACAATATTGGTTTGGGGAATTCCACAGCCTATTACCCTCAGGGAAATGGGTTGGCAGAGTCATCCAATAAAACCCTGGTGAACATTATTAAGAAGACGTTGCAAGAAAAAAAAAAGTCATGGCATAACAGGCTAGTTTTTGCACTGTGGGCCGACAGAATGACCACCAAGAGGTCAATCGATATGTCTCCATATCAGTTGGTCTATGGAACTGAAGCGGTTTTTCCTACCTCCTTAGGGGTTCTTGTTATGAAACTGATGCAAGATATGCAAGCCGAGCCGAACGACTCCCAAAGAAGGATAAACCAGATGATCTATTTGCAACAGTCTAGAGAAAAAGTATACAACAAAACTCAGGTTTTCTAGGAGAGCATTAAAAAGATCTTCGACAAAAGAACTAAAGAAGATGACTTTGAGCTAGGTGACCTGGTTCTCAGATGGGATGCTCGAAATGAAGATAAGGGGAAGCATGGAAAATTCGATAGTTTATGGAAGGGACCTTACATAATTCACGCATTCAGAGGGAATAATGCTTTCCTGCTCAACAATAGCGATGGGACCAATCTGTCAGGAGGACCTGTGAATGGCAGAATGTTGAAGCACTATTCACCTCCTCAATAGGGACTTTCAGTCTCACCTTTCCATTGTACAAATCATTTCATTTTGCTTACAAGTTTTTGAGTGAATAACTTTGATTAGATGGTTGAAGCCCGCAGAGAAGGCCTTAAGACACTGAAAATTATCATCAAATTTTCAAAAATAAAACAAATCAAACAACAAAGGCAACTGTGAAGAAAATTTTTTAGAACATCAGGAACCGGGATTCTTGGCACTTCACAAGGAGAGTACCATCCCCAGGTAGAGCTGCTGATATAACCCTATAATTTATAGGATCAACTGGTGACTGAAATGTTATCACTTTAGTGTCTTTTTTGTCAAAATATTTTCCATTCTGCAAATAATTTGAGAAAAAGAAAAGAAAACGAAAAAGAAAAGAAAAGAAAAAGAAAAAAAAAAGAGAATAAAAGAGGGCATAAAAGAAATTGGATAAAGCTCCATGCAATAACAGTGACTTGGTTCTTACAGTTTAAACACGACCAAGTCCTTTAAATTGATGTTGATAGGAGTAGTGAATAAGCTTGGCTAAACTATTTAATATTAGCCAAGCGAATTAGGTTAGTTAGTGAATAGATTTGACCAAACTGTCTAATCTTGGTCAAATAACCCTAGGATAGAGTAATTTCTTAGACCAATAGTTTAATCTGGGCTAAATGTCATAGGTAATTAGGTTAGAGCATAGGGTAGTTTGTTTTATTTCAATAAAACGGGCATGATGATTGATATTAAACCATATATTTGATGTTTTAAAAGGTTTGATGTCTGACCCCCATGGTGATATAAACAGAGAAAGCTTGGACAAATCCACATAATGCACTTATCCTAAGTTTTGGAGCAAATATAACTTTGCACTCACAGAGTAAAAACAACTCATAGATGAACGACTGAAGAGTGGGTGCCCAGATCTACGGTTGACAAGGCTTTCCGGACCCCCCTGATCGTTCTACCTTTAATGGTAGAGGGGGTTCCAGAATCGTGTATAACATAGGCACACATCTGAATGGATGAGGCGTCGGCTCTTAGATCCACGGTCGAGATTCAATTCCGGACCCCCTCGACCTTTCTGCTTTTA
>JASDQU010100778.1:101022-121956 GCA_032191745.1 Picea mariana
CCACTTCTTCCCCTAGAGGTCACGTCTCATTACTCTGCCAGTCCATTCCCCCTGTTCACCCGTTACAAGTCCCTTCACCATGGTCAAGTCTCAATCAACACCCTCCACGTCACTCAGTCATATTTTTCATTCATTGTCACCTATAATCTCACGCTCCAAATGACCCGTTGGCAATTAATTACAGGCTAACCTATCTGTTAGACTGTTGAGCTGTCTCCCACGCCCAATGGGTATCCGTTTGCCCAAAACTACCTTCACCCTTCATTCCCTCATCATTTACCCTATCGCTGCACCAAAGAGTATTTTTCCCCATTTCCTCTCCGTTTTAGTCAGTTGTCCAAAGCCACAATCATCCCCACTAACTTTTTGTTTTACTTGCAGGTATTTTGACAGTGATGGCACCAAAATTAAAGAAAGTAGAATCTGAGGAAAATCCTTTCCTCCCACCTCCTGTAGATCTCGATAGGATTCATTTGGCTGATAAAGATCATTTAATCGCAGATACCAGATGCGAATTCGACTTCGCAGATTTACAGTTATGGCTAAAGGACATTTTCTTGGACTAGAGTGATGAAATTGGACTCTAGGAATCAAACCTTCCCCTGTATCTTTTCCCCCAGGTTCACCATTTCCCCGAATTCACCCTCAAATGCCAGGCCCACTACATTCCTGACTAGAGAGCCATAGTATCTTCATTGGCAAAAAATCTATTTTTTATTATACCTGAATCCATAGATCAAATGATGCAGATACCCAAAACTAAATCCTCCTCCCCTTTCAATCTTGAAGTCATCACAGAACTATACCAGAAACTATCATTCCCCTAAAGAGCTCATATTTTCGAGCTTCTTCTCCCATAGGTTGCTTAGCTCCCCAAGACAAATCCCCCGTATCCTTCTTCACTATTCTTAGTGAAGGCAAACTAGATCATATCGTTGCTCTGTGCTCTGCTGGGGTATTTTTTAGATCAATGGGTGGATGAACCCATATTGGGTTTTTTGTCCATTTTCTCTGCCGATGAGAGACCCACCACTCAGTTCGACTATAGTACTTTCCTGGCGGAAAATATTCATGAACAATTCTCAAATTTCACAACAAAGGGCATGTTCCGGTATTCCTCAATACTGGCTTACATGTTCACTTTCTTTCAAGCAGACAAATTCTCCTTCTCAATGCAGAAGATGGACAAAGATGGAAGGCCACAGGCGGTAACAACTTGGACTTCACTACTCAGGAAAAATTCTACAAAATTCATTTTCAAACAGTTTATCGAGTAGTTTTACCATCCAATGGTGAGCATACTCAGTGGCAGACCTGAGCCAAGAATAAACAAGGAGATTCAGAGGATCTTACACCTCTCAGATCTTGCTAAAACTAGCGATTGGTATCTTTACCAAAACCACACTGAGATCAGAGTTTATGGATGCGAGTTGGCTACATAGAGACTGCCCAAGTATCTACCCGTGAGGATATTTTCTCTGGAGTATATAAGGCAAATGATTAACTCAAATGACATACATTTCGTGTCTCTAAAAAAGAAGCAGCAACTTAGAATCAAAGGGAAAATAGGATCTTTCATCTGTAATAGCCGAGGCGTCGGAGAGGAAGCAGACAGATTGTTGAAGAAAATGAATTTTTTTGTTAGTTTCATATGGCACTATGATCCATATGGGATAATTTATTATATGAGGGTTAAAAATAAGAATGTCCCATGTATTCATACGCCCAAGCCTGAGATAGAAAAGTTCGCCAATCAAACAGAATGGGAGCCGAACAATCTGGTCGAGGTAGAAGAACAGGATCCTCCGGTCATCATCTCAAAGACTACTACACCACAGGTTCCCAAAGAGAAAATCCCTAGGAAGGATACTTCACCTTCCATCATGGAAGTCTCGGCTGAAGATTTCCAATTACACACCAAAAGGCCAAAAACCAGTCTTACACCTAACACGACTGATGAAAAGGGAAGCTAATCCACTGCAACTATGAAGGATGATCGATCACTTCTTGGCACAAGAAGCAAACAGATCATGTCTATAGTGTTTTCCAAGAAACCCACGAATACTCCACCAGTCAACTAGCCGAGCAAAATAGGACCAAAATTGAGCGTTTTTGAGAAGTATGATATGATCAAAAAGAAAAATCAGACGCTGACCAGCAATACTTATGCTCAGTTCTGGAAGCAAACATCAACTGCACAACACAGACTATTGTTTGCATTCAATACTGAGAAGGGTAGAATGCACATGGCATTTCTGCAAGCACAGGTGCTAGATATGAAAGTAGTCACCGATTACAAAAGGGCGACATTCAAATTTCAGACTAAAGATGTGCATCCTGCTGATCAAATGGATCTGCACAGGCAAACTAGAGAAATGGTTTTCTCCACGTTGGAAAATGCTTCCACTGCTGCCTCTAAGTTATAGGTATCTCTGAGAAATGTCCAGACACAACTGGAATTAGAAAAGATATCATCCTTTGCAAAGGATAACAGAATTAAGACGTTGGAAGAACTGGTCCTCAAGATCGGGTATGATCCCTCGAATGTGAAAGAAGTCAAGGAGATGATTAAAAATAAAAATGTCGATATATCATCTCTGAGGAAACAGTTGAAACTGACACCAATAGAAGATTCACAGGCAAAGGAGATAGCTGAGACAGAAGGGGAAAAGGATGAGATGCTCAAGTTGATTATGGAGAAAAATGCACAGTTGAAGGAGATGGAAGTAGAATTGGAAAAACTATTGAAAGAGAAGGAACAATCAAAGCCCATGGAGGTCATTCCATTGAGCGCATTTCCCCTCACAGGAGTAAGCATAGCATCCGCAGTAGAAATTCCCTCAGCAACTCCACTGACAGCTCTGGAGAAGATAGTAGAACAGGAAAAATCCATGGAAGAGATGAATTTGCAAGAGACGGAGATTAGGAGACTTAACAAGAAGGTTGAGAACCTTCAGGAACTCAAGTCTTCTTACCAAGCCAACTACTCCAAGGAAAAACAAACATCAGACAAGCTCAAACAGGAATTGCAACATCTTCAAAAGAAAACAGTGGAAGGAAAAACACTTGCTGAGGTCAAGGAAAATGTATGGATGGATATCACCAAATCCATAAATGAAATGTGGCCTATGGTACAAATCATGTTCAAGCAGAATGAACTGGTGAAAAGAAGAAAGCAATTGATTGAAAAGATAAGAGTAGAATTGGGAGAGATGCCCGCAGAAGCCACTGAGATCATTAAATTCCTGAATTCAAAAACCAGAGAAGAGTTAGAGGAGTTGAAAATTGAAGATAGAACAGAAACCATCCTCGAGGTCAAGAGGGTCCTGACCAAGAGAGGATTGATGTTACAACTGGAGGAAAAGGTTCAAGATATGGACATAGGAGTGCAAAGATTTTTCAGCAAAATTGAAGCTCTGCAGAAGAAAGGCTCCCTGGCTTAAGGGTCATAAATGACAAGTTAATGACACTATCTGATTATAAAAAGAAACTAGCCACCGTGGCTAAAGATAGTTCAAAATTCTCGAGAATACAGGGCAGTATCACAGGCAAGGCATTCTTAGAATTTTTCCAGTTAGACATCAGCATGCAGCACGAGATCCAGTACATTTTCATCATCAAGCCAACTTTTTCCAAATATACGGAGATGGATGAAGTATACCGAAGATTGCTCAAAGTCAGTGTTCCCAGTAACCTTCGATGGGAAGAGTTATGCAATCTGATTGAGTAAGAGCTGAGGTGTCCAATCCTAGTCATATATCCAGTCAAATAAGGTCGTGCAGAGGCCTCACCAACGATTTACCCCAGAAATTAGCATGAAGTTTCAACACATCATCAAACAATTCCTGAATTTTTGTATTTTGTTGAGTTAGTTAGCTAAATTTAGATTTCGACGTCCTGATCTTTAATGAAAGGATCGTATGTAATTTTTGATTATAAATACTTCAAACTTTGAAGTACCGAGGGTTGATCTTTACGCCCTGCAAGCTAGAAAGACTGTAATTTTGTCAAGAGATCTTCCAGTAATACAAAGGGACGTTTCACAAGATTCTAGCATGTTGTTCATTGGTGATGTTATTCTTTTCTATGTTAAATGTTTTCTCTATTAGTTGTCATATTGTTTTCTAATATAATCTTTTGAAGTAGCGCATGTTGTAGGATTTATCTTTGTATACCCTGTTTCCGGCTTTGAAATATCTTAATGTTTATGTTTCTGATATTACAGCGAAGAAATTGTTAAATGCTTCTTTACTTTAATTGATATTCTCATCTTTTCTGCTTTCCATCACTATATTGCTAAAAGAATCCAATGAATGCATTATCTTTCCCTATGAAAAGAATCTTTTAGTTTATGTTTAGATCTCTATCTTTATAATACAGACCCCATAGCCCAATGGAAGCATAAACTCTTTTCAGCCAACTTAACAAAAAAAACAACAAACCTTTTCAATCTTATTTTATTTAACTAGCCTAATATCTTGAAGTTAAAATATAGCTAAATCATACATAGAGATCCCTCTCTGAAACTAGTAGGGCTAGATTCCAGTTTCGAAGTGGTTGGATAAAGTTACCTCTTGTAAATTTCTTCTACTCTGACAACCTCTGGGAATTTACAGAGCGTTAACAATAGGGAGAAACCCCAACGCCTTCGGTTGCACAGAGAATGGAGACCCAGAGTGTAGATACAAGGAGCTCCATTAGATAGGATGCTCAAGAACATCTAAAGAAAAATGAGGTTTTGACTCAGAAGGAGGAAACCATGTAGGAAAATCCACTAAGTGATCAAGCTAAAGCTCAGGATGAAGCCTTGACAAGAAGGGAAGAAGAGAAACCACCAGTCACACCAAGTAACTCATCTTTTGATGCAGTCGGGCAACAACCATCCACCAATATAGGCATCCCTATCCAATATATCACACCTTTACAGTCCAGTAGAGGTAATCCTAGCACTGAGGTGATATTCATAGAAGATCTTACACCTATTTCGGTAGAAGAGGTGACCTCTCCCAACATCTTCTTCATCAAGAAGAGAAAAGTTGCAGTGAAAAGAGAAGTACATTAGAGGGAGGGTGTGATTATCAAGAGGCACAACGTATTGTATGATGGGCAGGCTTAGGAAGAAACCGATTTCGCTACAGATGTGGTAGATTCATTGGGAGCCTTTGCAATTGCAAACCAATTTTTCAGTGGTAAATCTGAAGGAAAAGTTGAAGTAGAAGGATATGTTGGTGAGCCAGTTGCAGGACAAAATAAAGACTGTATAGCAAGGGGTCAAGAGAGATATGACTAAAGGCTTTGAGAAGATTAGAGCCCATGAAAAGCTAGAAATTCAACGGATCAAGATTAGATTGGATGAGATGTAGAAGAGTTCACATGAAAGCAGAGAGCTGGCCATATGACAGGGAGAATTGGCCAAGCAGCTGTAGGTGAAAGTAAGCTTGACTGAAAACACAGCAGTAGATATATCATCTTTTTGAACCCAAGCTTTAGAGGTACATGAGAAACTGAGATCATCCCAACAAATCTTATTGACTAAAATTGAAAACATTCAAAATTATTATCGATTTGAAGAACACTCTTTAAACAATATTTGCATGAAAGAGAAGCAGACCACTGCAGCTAGAGTCACATTCTAGGAGGTTTTCCTAGAAACAACAAAGGAAGAAGTCACCAAGGTCACCAGGTTGTCCCTCTCAGATAAAACCCGAGGAGACATAATACTTAAGACCTGGGAGACCAATATAGATGAGAGAAAAAGACTGACCAGGGATTTGAAGAAAGATTGTGAAGAAACATTATATACTCTTGACAAGGATTCACTATGCATTGGAAGAAATAATATCCCCGAATTCTTGGGACAAATTGATTTGGCTAAAAATCAATTTGATTTCAAAACAAGTATAGATGAAGCTAGGGATGAAATTTTACAATTGAAGTTGGTTGACCTTAGTCACATAAGAAAATGGATAGTCAATCCTAGCTTACAATTACAGTCTCTATCTCTAGAATCCAGGAGGATGGAGGATAGGTTGCCTTATATACAAAGGAGGTTATACACTCTTGAGGCAAATGATACAGTAGATCCTTCCAGGCTGGTGGTTCAATTCGTGGGTAGGTGCGTTTAGTGCATCGAGAAAGGGAAAGATGGAACGTCTGGGAGAATATGATACACAAGTCATGATTAAAGACGAGCTATTTTTGGAGCTGGAGTGCGAGAAGAAGAAATGTCTCTGCCCGCAGGAAAAGAGATAGAAATCTGCAGATGAAACGTTCCAATTTTTATTTGTAATATTTAATGTTTTTGAATTATGAGAATTCCAACCGTTTAGGGTTGGGATCATTTTGTATAAATGCTTAGTTTGAAGGCTAAATGAGGGTTGCTTCTTGCCTGAATGTAATAGAAAGAAAATATCCTTTTTGAGAATTAATACAAGTGCAGACTGAGATTCCAATCTTTGTGCAGTTTGAGTTATGTTTCCCTCTCGTATTCCATATTTTTAGTTTCTTTCATGTCTCTTTGATAAGTGAGTGTTTACAATTTAGTACCACAACTACTGTAATCACATCAAATCAATTGTTCATTAAGAAAACAATTTTTCCTCTGTATTTGTTGTAAGTAAATACAAGACCTGTGAGAAACTTGGATAGCTAAATCTTATATCCTTTCAAGAGTGCATGCTTCATTTTCTTCTACTGCGAACAAAGTAAGATTCACCGTGCATTGATGCCTTATTTTGTTTAACGATTTTGTAAGTTTCCCTCATGCCATCTGATTTCATAAAGCGACTCATACCACAAATTACGGCCTCTTTCCTACTCTTTTTTTATTTTCATTTGAGGAATTAAATCTTATATAACTAACGGAATAAAAATCACCTTTCAAAATCAACTTTTATTTTTATGATTCCTTGACATTATTTTTAGGAACAACACAAGGGAAGTTTCATCTGTTCGTAGACGAAACATTCCATAACAATTGGAAAATTCATAAAATGTTGTGGGCACTCTATAACATTAAGACGGTTAAATATGGAAAGTATTTTCTCTTAAAATGCCATCTATTCAGGAACGTTTTTCTAGCACAATCTTAAAATTCTAAAGAGAATGAAGGAATTTGTTTCCCACCAAGTAATTCATTTCCTTTATTAAAGTCAATAAATCAAATTTAATCTCAATGAAGGTTAATCGTTATCATCATTATGAACGGTTTTTATAATATATTTAAACATATATGTAAAATTTTATAATAAATAAAAAAAAAAAACCTTTTTAATCACCTAAATGCACCATCACTGAAAAATTTGTTTTAAATACTTTTATCTATCACATTGAATTTCAACAACAAATGTTGACTTATTATTTTAACCATATCCAAAATTACACATATTTGTGTACATCCACTCAATGCAACATTGTAAATTCCTCACATTTTCAACGAGCATGTATCCATTCCTTTATACAAGCCTAAAATTTGATGTTTTATGGAATTTTTTATTTTTTACATGTATATGATTGTTCATAAAAAAAAAATGAAACGTCAAAAACTACAAGAATGAAAATAATTTAACCATTTGTTTAATGTTTAGATCATTCATCAAAATTATTGTACCCTATGTTGTAGTAGTTTTCAACCTTTCACCTAATACTGTTAATCTTTCTTTGGTTTTTTGGGTAATCATATTAATGTATTATGACCACAATGTACTATGATTTCTCCTTAATTTGGAACTTAGAGATTGCAAGCTTGTTTTATGTTAACTTCATTATAGGCATGGGATATGCTGACATGTCATTTATGGAGTTAAAACATTGAGGTATCATGGATGCTTTTCCTTCATCCTTCATCCTTAATTGTCTCTTAACAATTCCATAGATGAAGGGTGTTAAAGAAGTTGATGGAAAAATAAGTGGCAATAGGGTGATCGTGAATGTGCTCAGGTACGAATGTGTGTGAATTCCTAGAAACACACACACATTCATGATGTGACATACTTAGCATCCCCCAAACCACCATAGAGGAGGTCATGTCAACCCCTCAACAAAAGAACATGCACGTTCCTCTATATAAAATTTCAAAAGGGGCATGGTTAGTCTATTTCACCAATAGACCAACTGCGTTGCGCATTCTCAAGATCTATTAAGAAAAAAAATTATTGGAGTTTTCTAATGTAGAATCCACACTCTCCTGGCATCATCTCTGGTCGATTTCAGGTATGTATCTGGATGTTATTTCTTTTTTTAAAAGTTTCTTATTTGTTTAAATGTTTAAAAAATAAACCTAAACTATATTTTCCATTACTAAATTGCAGAAAAATTAATTAACATGGAGATTGGAGAAAACCAAAACTCGACACCACCACAAGAAGGCACGCCAAACCCAAACCCACAACCGACAAACATAAACATAGAAATTGATCAATGGTTGAGGTCTCTTAGAAATAACATTCAAGACTTATGGAGTACTAGAGAGCCCTCACGATTGTCACTAGCTAGTTCCCAAGACACCATTATATCTTCCATTATAAGTTTAAGTAATATTTTTTATTATAGGGATATAATGTTTTAACTTTATGGGACTGGGCCAGATAAAAACCAAGTTAGATACCTAAGAATTACAAAAAAATAGTTGATGACATTGTTCATTGATCCTAGATCTAGATTACATCCACCAGTCATAGAGAGACGCATTTGTATGGACGGGTGAACCTACCAAACATTTTTATAGAATTTGATGGACAAGTGGTTTATGGTTTTTAACAAACCTCTCTACAATAATAGGGAGGTGCATCTATATTTCTTCCATAAATTTTTGGCAGAGTTTATGCTAGGTCTCCATGTCAACTACTTCGACATTGGATAATTCCAGGGGGTGGGTCATGGGTCCACACAAGATAGATAAAATGTTAGGTGTGAACCAGTGCTAGGTCCTCGTCCTCCTAGGAGAATTCATAATCCTCCTACTTAGCACCCTCCCATTGGAGAAAGAATCAACTAGAGACAAGATCCATATCCACCTTGACTCGAGGCTTGGCATAACATAGCAATTTTATAGCATTATCCTAGCATGAGCTACCTACATGTGATGTTGGAAGAGGGGTTGATCATTCAAGCCCTATAGTAGAGTCTTCTTAGGAGAGGGAACATAGATAGACTAGGAATTCATGTGACCCTCACAAATTCTCAAGCTACAAGAAAATTTGTTATGGGATGATAGAGACCAATAGACATGATATTTTCATGGAATAGGTTAGTATCTCGACCATATCTATTTTCTTCATTAATTGGTTGTGTGTGTATCATTTTTTTGTATTTTTCTATATTAAATCATATGATGTTTGTAGTTGCTACACTCAGATAGAAAACCCTCGATGCCAAGAGATGCATCGGTGCCAGTTTATACCAATAATGCAATAGTAATAGGAACCTTCTCATTTGGTGTACCTCGTACTCAAGTATGTGGCACCTTTGATAAATTCACCACATTGCTCTACTTATTATTTGACAACTTCACTGATCTACTACTATTTAGCTGATGGAATATCCAAAAACACTAAGAGAATGGGGTGAATTAGTATTGCCTACTTTTTCCTTTTAACTTCATCCATATTAAGCACACATATGAACCACAGAGACACACACTTCTCACCACTTTTTTCTCGTTTATATAATCTTAAAACTGGTGTGAGATTTAAAACATCGTGTCCTTTTATTTGAACCATTGTACCTTTTCATTTAAAATGATAATCTAAACTTTAATTAATATCATTTTTCCTTTTTATTATTTATTCATATTTTACAATGGTTCATTTTTGTCATGGGTTGATCATAGACATGGATCAAATCATTAGATCGTACTCATGTTTCTACTGTGTTCTCGGTTCACCAACATACCATATTCGATCATATATCGATTCTCTGTATTGTTCTGGTGTAACTCTCTATCAATTGAAATCTGTATGAGGTGCTCCCTTCAAAACATTTTCATATGAGCAATGGCATAGAACCACATGCTTAGCAATTTAGGTGACGCATTACAATCTTCCCTTTCAAATCTCTTTACCATATGACCAACGAAGGTGACCTCACATTTAGGCGAGACGAGCTCTTAAGTGTTTATCCATTTCAATGGTTACGATTCGATCTTCTGATGAGATGAACGACTGACGGAATTTCAGCACTTTTCCTTTCGAGTCTTCATGACATCCAACCTTTCAAATTTATCGAATACAATATTGCCGAACAGATTGGATGCCTCACATTATATCTTGGAACAAGATCAATGGTTATAGTCAATACTTACATCTATCCTTTCATTCATTAATCCGATGGAAAAGACTTAATCAGGCGTTGAGATGGATGGCCATCATTTTCTCTGGGTCTCAGGACTCTAGAGATATCAAATCTCAAACTTATTCACTCCTCAGAACATCAATCTATCAGAGCTGTCAATTGACTGACACATGTCCCTTTCTCAATCAACAGTCGAGATCCTTTCGTGTCTCCAGGCTTCAGAATTCTCAAGCCTCAACTCTCACTGGGTATGATCAATGATTGAGAACACTTCTAAAGTGATCTTTCAGATCATACGACTTATGTCTGCTTTGGGACATCGACGTTCGGGACTTTCAATTCTCAAACCTCGTTTGCTCCCAGAGAATTTCACCCGTAGTTCATGATCCAGTGATGTGTGTCCTCTTTAATCCAATGGTTATCCTCCGCTCCGAGACTCCAGCCTTCAACAATCTCAAACCTTTCTCCTTTTCATTTTTTCGGATTTGTTTCACCCGAAGTTAATGATCCGCTGATACGTACCCTCCTATTGTGTAAGTCATCAATGATGGACACCACTTGTTGTCGGTTAACACTTCCGCTTACACTATCCTTCCACTATAGTATATCGACGATCATGAATGTTCCTGAAGTTCTTTTTCATATCGGATGTCTCATTTCCACTTCAGGTCTCTGACATTCGGGACTTCAGGACATTGGGCGAGTGCGATGGTAAAAAAATCTGGAAGCAAAACTCCCAAAGTGATGTAAGTACTTACGTCACTTGATGACGTGTCACAAGCCAAGTAGCTACCATGTGTCACTCAGATTTGTGATTTTCACGTACTTGAAATGTTGAATCAACTTGACACTTGTCAGTGTCTGATTGTGCCACATGTCATTGTTGACATGGTTCATTGACGTGGATCTCCCACATTTACCTGTTGACAAGGTTCGTTGACATGGATCTCCCACACGTCTTTGCTAATGTGGTTTGCTGACCATTAGTCCTGATCCAATGATCCCCATTTTTCCTTCAAATCCAATGATCCTTATTCACTTTGGATTTTCGAGCTCTCGGTATTTCAAATCTCAAACTAATGGGGCATAAGTTCCTCACTTCTTTATACTTGAAGTGAATTTTTTTCGTTGATCAGGTTCTTTAGATCAATGGTTCGATCTATTCTGCAATGTAGCTCTTGTAGCTTTATCCTGTCCTTCCACTTTAACACGATCTGATGGTCCTTATTCACTACAGATTTCCGAGCTCCAAGTATTTCAAATATCAAACTAACGGGGCATAAGTTCCTCACTTCTTTATACCCATAGTGAAGGATGTTTGTTCGATCAGGATCTAGGATCGACGGCTCGATCTGTCTGTAATGTAGCTCTTGTAGCTTATCCTATCCTTCCACTCGAATTTTATCCGACAACTGACGAAACTTCGTATTTCGGGTAGTTCAAATCTCAAACTGATGGAGTGTAACCTCCTCGCATCTTTAGACCAGAAGTGATGGATGTTCGTTTGATCGGGATCTTAGATCGATGGCTCGATCTATCTGTAGTGCTTCTTTTCTAGCTTATCCTATCCTTCCACTTAGAATAATCCGAAGACTGATAGGCATTTGTATATTCGAACTCACATCCTCTTTACCTCGCTTATCCTATCCTTCCACTCGAAAATGATCCGACATCTTGACGAGAACTCGGGTTTGATATTCATACTATTTGCTCCTCCTCCTGAGCTTGCGCTATCGATCTCTTGCTGACTATTTTACATATTCTGCTAACTGATATACTTGTTGACATCAATGAAAATCTCATTTGTGGTAATTCATCATTAAAAACAGATCATCACATCGATTGTTGACATCAATGACAATATATCTAACAATCTCCCCCTTTGTCATTGAGGTCAACACACTAATTTCATATACAAAACTCCCCCTGTGATGATGATTTCCTGTTATGATGTTTTCCTTTTATGAAGTTTCTCTCCCCGTTTGACATCAATGGCAACGGGTTTCTTCTCCTATGATCTGTCAGTATAATTACTTCTCTGACCACTGGTAACTCCTCCTGCAATCAACCTTTTTCTGTCATAAATGAATGACTCCTTTTGTTGTTGATTGTTATCTCCCCCTGAATAGGTGCCAACTGATGCATTATTTTCTTGAGAGATTTAGGTAGGAAGAAGGATTACTTCAAATTTTTTCCTAAGATATTCAAATACATCTCTGTTTAAGGGTTTTGTAAAAATATCTGCCACCTGTGGTAAATATTTGTATGTTACTGACCAGACTGAACTTTTGTAACTCTTCCTACATATATGTTTTGTTTTTCATAGTCGAATGACTCCTTCTGTCAATATGCTTTCTCTCTGCTTCTAACTACTCTCCCCTTTGTTTCTGAAAATATAGATCTTCTTGACAAGGTTTCATCCCCTATTAATTTACTAACTTCTTATCTCAGTTGATTGGGATTTTTTGTGTTTCAAATGAGTAGTATTCTTAACACAATTTTTTGTAGTGATCGAGTCTTTTCAAAACTTAATCTAATCAATTTTTATTTACTAACCAAAACTTCCTTGAATTTTTATTGACTATTCTCCCCCTTTGTTTCTAAAAGGGTATCATTTTCTGACAGAGTTTCTCCTCTTGTTATCTCTACAGAATGTCATGTACCTCATTTTGTACATCATAATGTTGCTTCTGCGGATGCCGCTGTCCTACTGGAATGGTGCGCAATTGTAGCTCATCTATTTCATACATCCCTTGAATATATCCATTGATTCTCATTGATATTTAACCATTATACTAGTTGTTTTTATATCATCCACTTTGACATCTACACTCTCAACAATCTTATGTAACCTAAGATTGTAGCATATGTATGCTTTCTTGGTAGAGGCATATCCATGAAAGATACCTTCATCAAATATATCATCAATTTCCCAAGATTCTCATCAAGCCTTTTGATGTAACCCTTGCTTCCAAAGACTTTGAAGTATTTTACCGAATGAGCTCTTCAAAAACATGGTTCATTAGGAGTTTTACTACTATTAATCCTGAGCTGACCTCTGTTCAATATGAATATTGATGTTCTTATAGATTCCCTCCAATATCAATACTAATTGATGGAATATCCATCATATAATTGGCTTCATTGAGAATAGTCTTTGCAACTTTCTGGATAGAGATCTTTTTTTTTTTTCTTTTAGAAGGAGTTTCGGTGTACCATTAAAATAGGATTGAAAGATTTCTGAGATAATCATCACTCAATTCTTTTTGTTGTTCTATTGTTGGAGATTCATCATCAACGTCATTATTATGTGCACCAGAAGCTTCTTTATCTTTGTTTTGAGAATATTCCTTATTATAATTTTTATCCTCCAAACTCCTATTATTAACCTCATCAATTTCAGGAGCAATATTTTCCTCATCTTTCTTATTTGGTACTTGGGATTTTATTTTCCATGTCTTCTTATTTACTCTTGTTTTCATATTGTGTGAAGCATTTCTTATTGACTGTCTTCTTGAGTTCCAATAGTCATGGGATTTTTGACCATATCTACCACAAATGTAGCATCTCATAGTGTATCAATGCGTAGCAATATGTCCAACATGATTGCAGTTCCAATATCTTATAATGTTGTTGAACCTACCAACTTTTTTTTTTCATGATTCCTACAATCCAAGGTTTTATGATCATACTCATTACAAGAAAAACAATAGCCATTACAAACACTCTCATACGTCCTTTGATTCATCCATGAAGGTGTCTTTCTTCTAAACTTGCTTTGAGGTGTATGAGTAGCTTCAGGATGTCTACCTTGATCCAATCTTCTAAATGTTGTAATGTTGCTTTCATTCTTTGAACATGAAGAACCCACATCATACTTGCTTTCCCTTTTTATAAAAGAAAGACTTGCATCAGATTTCTTGGGATTACTAATTTCTTCCTTGTTGTAGCCAAGACCAGTGTTGTCATCCAAGATCTCATCTAATATCTTAGAGTTACTTAAGAAATTGACTTGGGTGTTTGACTTATCAACCTTCTTTCTAATATTCACAACTTCTGCTTCCATCTTATGACATGATTCTTCCCTTTTGTTCAACTAGTTCCTTACTACCTCTTCTCTTCTTTTGGCTTCTTCAAGTTGGACTTTAAGATTGACAAGGCTTTCCTTTAGTTCTTTTATATCTGCAAGGTTTTTTCTTCAGACATCATCTTCCTTCTTTTCTTATTTTCCATCTAGTTGAATATTTTTCTCATATATGATTTTCTCATTGTGTTTAAGCATTTCCTTTATTTCCAAGATATGTTTTTGACTCTTTTCAATAAATTCTTTAGTGTATCCATGAAGATAGCTATAGTCTGAATCATTATGGTCATAAAGGTATTCACAGAGACTCCAATCAACCTTTTGTTTCACCTTTGATAGTTCTTCTTCTACTTCTTTCAAGAGATAAATGATAACAGAACATTCTTCTATTGTATCTAAATCTTCTTCTTTACATGCAGGGGATAATCCAATATCAACATTATTGCAATCAGAGGATTGTGGAGAGTCATTACCTTTATTGATGGATGTGTCTTCTCTTTTGATTTGATACATCCTCTTGGGAGGATGAGTAGACTCTTTGGAGGTATCATCACTAGACATGTCATCCTCAACATCAATCTGAGTAATAGGAATTGATCCTTTCATTATCTGTGCGTGGTCATATCCAAGGCCAAATTTGTTCAAGGGAGATCTTTGTAGACTGAGAACTTTATCAAGGGCTTCAGTCCCTTTCTTGAATTTTTCAACAGTCTTAAGTTGATCCTTTAGTTGTTTACACCTTTGTTTATATTTTCTCAGTTCATCCAAAGCACTTTCAATCTCACCTTCCAGATTGACTATTGCTTCAATATCTGAGTATTCTTTAGAAGAATCTTCATCACTAGAATTGTTGTAGACTGAATTCTGTTCTGATTGAGATTCTTCATTTGAATTCTCATCTTACTAGATGTATTTTATCTTGTCCCAAAGTTCCTTTGCAAAGTTACATTCACCTATCTTTTCTTTGACATCATCGGGCAATCCATCAAGGATTGTATTGATTTCCATTGAGTTACTTTTCTTGTCCTTCTTTTGAGCTGGAGTCCTTACTCTTCTTGGTGGGAATTAATCAATGATTACTGAATTCCATACATCATGTCCCAATGCCTTCAGATGACTTTCCATTCTTGTACTCCAAAATATGTATTCTTATTTTCCATGTATTCGAGTTCCATTCTTAGTGTAAATCTTTTGTCCATCCATGTGTGCTTAATTTGATCTTCCTTTCAATTTTTTAGATTGTTCTTAAAGGAACCTTTGCTCTAATAGCAATTGATGGAATATCCAGTAATACTGAGAGGGGGGGTGAATCAGTATTTCCTACTTTTTATTTTTAACTTCATCCATATCAAGCACACATATTAATTATTCAATTAAGCAATATATGATGAACAACAAACCCTTATGAACACAATATTTTATCATGGAACCCAACAGGGAAAACCACCAACACTTTTCTATTAGCTGCAAAATTCCTTTTCTTACAAGTTACATAGAAGGAAGATATTCTTCCTTTTCAATCAACACCAACTGATCAGGATGCACCCACACCCTTATTCACCAGCACCAACTGGTAGTAGGTTAGGACCCCCTGTTTAGTCAGCTACAACTGAAAAGGAAGTACCAACTCCCTCTTTTCACCAGCACCAACTGGTAGGAGGATTCGACCCCCTGTTTAGTCAGCTACCACTGACAAGGAAGCACCAACTGGTAGGAGGATTCGACCCCCTGTTTAGTTAGCTACTACTGAAAAGGAATCATCGACTCCCCTACAGGCTCCAACCTGCCCTTGCACCACCCAACCACCCTTAGTTTATAATGAAATTCAATCTCTTCTGCTCTTCATTGGATTTGACTCATGCAGCTATTGTTGTAATTTCTACTTGTCTGTTGAAACCTTTGCTTGTATGGTATTTTGTATCAAGTACTGGATTGCATAATTGTTGCTATGCCTTATTCTGTTCTTGATATTCAATAAGACATTGATAGGCACCTTAGAACGAACAGTTCTTCATCTTGGACTCTGCTCCTATTTTTTATCTTCTAATATGAACCACAGAGACACACACTTCTCACCATTTTTTTCTCGTTTATATAATCTTCAAACTTGTGTGATATTTAAAACATCATGTCCTTTTATTTGAACCATTGTACATTTTCATTTAAAATGATAATCTAAACTTAAATTAATATCATTTTTCCTTTTTATTCTTTATTCAGATTTTCATGATTTATTCTCTTTTAATCATGACTGTGTATCGGTTCATTTTTGTCATGAGTTGATCACAAACATGTATCGACTCATTAGATCATACTCATGTTTCTGTTGTGTTCTCGATTCACCAACATACCATATTCGATCATATATCGATTCTTTGTATTGTTCTGGTGTAACTCTTTGTCAAATGAAATATGTATGAGGAGCTCCCTTCAAACCATTTTCATATGACCAATGGCGTAGAACCACCGGCTTAGCAATTTAGGCAACGCGTTATAATCTTCCCTTTAAAATATCTTTACCATATGACCAACGACTATGACCTCACATTTAGGCGAGACGAGTGCTTGAGTGTTTATCCATTTCAATGGTTACGATTCGATCTTCTGATGAGATGAACGACTGACGAAATTTTGGCACTTTGCTCTTCAGGTCTTCGTGACATCCAACCTTTCAAAATTCTCGAATACGATATCGCTGAAAGGATTGAATGGCTCACATTATATCTTGGAACCAGATCAATGGTTATATTTGATCCTTACAACTATACTTTCATTCCTTAATACGACGGCCAGGACTTAATCAGGCGTTGAGATGGATGACCATCATTTTCTCCGGATCTCTGGACTCCGGAGATATCAAATCTCAAACTTATTCACTCCTCAGAACGTCAATCTTCTGGAGCTATTAATCTATTGACGCATGTCCCTTTCTCGATCAATGGTCAAGATCCTTTCGCATCTCTAGGCTTCAGAATTCTCAAGTCTCAACTCTCACTGGGTATGATCAATGGTTGAGAACACTTCTGAAGCGATCTTTCAGATCGGACAACTTGTGTCCTCTTCGGGACTTTGACGTTCGGGACTTTCAATTCTTAAACTCTCGTCTTTTCCCAGAGCATTTCACTCGGAGTTCATGACCAAGCAACGCATGTCCTCTTTAATCCAAAGGCTATCCTTCACTCCAGGACTCCCGCCTTCGACAATATCAAACCTTTATCCTTCGCATTTTCCCGGAGTTGTTTCACCCGAAGTTAATGATCTATTGGCACATACACTCCTATTGTGTAAGTCATCAACGATGGACACCACTTGTTGTCGGTTAACTCTTCCTCTTACACTATCCTTCCACTATATTAGATCGACGATCATGAATGTTCCTGAAGTGATCTTTTAGATCAGACGTCTCGTGTCCACTTCGGGTCTCCATCATTCGAGACTTTGAGACATTGGGCAAGTGCAGTCATAAAAAATATAGAAGAAAAACTCCCGGAGTGACGTAACTTCTTATGTCACTTGATGATGTGTCACAAGCCAAGTAGTTTCCACGTGTCACTCGGATTTGTGATTTTCATGTACCTGGAATGCTGAATCAACTTGACACTTGTCAGTGTCTGATTGCACCATGTGTCATTGCTGATGTGGTTCGTTGATGTGGATCTCCCATATGTCCTTGCTGACAAGGTTCGCTGACATGGATCTCCCACAAGTCTTTTCTAATGTGGTCTGTTGACCAACAGTCCCGATCCAACCATTCTTGTTTGTCCTCCAAATCCAACAATCCTTATTCACTTTGGATTTTTGGGCTCTGGGTATTTCAAATCTAAAACTGATGGGTTGTAAGTTCCTCGCTTCTTTATAACCGAAGTGAATTTTGTTCGTTGATCAGGTTCTTTAGATCAATGGTTCAATCTATTCTACAATGCAAATCTTGTAGCTTTATCCTATCCTTCCACTTTAACATGATCCGACGGTCTTTATTCACTATGAATTTCTAAGCTATGTGTATTTTAAATCTCAAATTGACGGGGCATAAGTTCCTCTCTTCTTTATACCTATAGTGAAGGATGTTCGTTTGATCAGGATCTAGGATCGATGACTCGATCCATTTGTAATGCATCTCTTGTAGCTTATCCTATCCTTCCACTCAAAGTTGATCTGAAGGCTGAAAAAAATTCACATTCCGAGGATTTCGAATCTCAAATTGATGGAGTGTAACCTCCTCACATCTTTAGACCCGAACTGAAGGATGTTTTTTCGATAAAGATCTTAGATCGACAACTCGATCGGTCTGTAGTGATGCTTTTCTAGCTTATCTTTTCCTTCCACTTAGAATGATCTGACGACTGATGGGTATTCGGATATTCGAAATCACAACCTCTTTACTTCACTTATCCTATCCTTCCACTCGAAAATGATCTAACGTCTAGATGAGAATTCAGGTTTGATCTTCATACTATTCACTTCTCCTATTCGCTCCTCCTCCTGAGCTTGCGTTATCGATCTCTTTCTCACTGTTTGACATCTTCTGCTAATGAATATAATTTTTTACATCAATGACAATCTCATCTATGGTAATTCATCATTAACAATAGATCATCACATCGATTGTTGACATCAATGACTATATATCCAACATTAGCTACATCTTTAAGTTAGTTGTTTTGTTTCTATAGGTTGTTTATGATGAATCAAATACAGTGTTTTGTTTCTACACATTGCAGTATCATACGATGATGAACCATGTCCACTTGGGATGAACATATCACCCCTTTCACATGTATCATGTTTCGAGTTAAATATTTTTTAAATGTGAATTTTTTTATATATTTTCGTTTTCAGTTCACACTTTTGTACTAATACAAATATTATAAATGTGTATGTAGGTTGGTTCATTCACTACTAGGTTGCTTGTACCACCACCATTCCATTCACCACATCTATTGATGTTCGCCCCATCATTTTTCCTTGGCTACAAGGAAATTTCAATCCTTGGCCACCCTACAAAATCTCTTGGCATACCACTTTCAACCCGAAGGGTTTTACCATCACTTGTACAACCTATGGGGGTTTATCACTGCCCACCCCCACCAGCTTTTCCATACCATCCATTTTTAATCCCTAGAAAAAGCTCCATGTTAAGTATATAACCCGTTATTAATCCTTAGATATTGAATTATTACATTTCAAGTGTTATATGTGTATGTAATCTAGAACCCTTCAATGTACCCTTTCATTATAATTGTACCTTTTGTTCCCTATATATATATATATATATATACACCAAGGAGACCTAGTTTTAGGATAATCACATATCATCTCATCATGTCTTATGAATTTGATATATTGTACAAGGAGGTTTCCCCCTCAAATTTGGTTGTATTCATTGACATTTTATCATTTTTAAGGTGTTGGATCATAACATTTGGTATTACAGCATCGATCCTAGGGTTTTTCTGCTTCAAGCGATTCATATTGGAATTTTTTCTATAACTATTTTTATGGGATGCACTAGGAGGCATATCAAAGTACCTCTGATACAAATTTTAGGTTCTAGGTTGTTATACTTTCATAGATATTTCCTATGGAAGATAGGGTTTTTCATTTATCTCGAATTTAGATTTAAACGAGTCATCTTGGGATTTTTGATATAAATTTTCTTCTAGATTTTTTAATATTATGAAATGTTTTGGAGACTAAGGAGACACGTCATAATATAGGTGCTCAAAATTTTAGGTTCTATATCATTATTTACAATTTTAGATACATACTCCATGGAATATAAGGTTTGTGACTAATTTTGAAATCAATTATCTTGGCATTTTCACTATAATTTTTTTCAGTGAAGTTTCAAACTCCAAAATTTTTATAATCCTGATTTAACATAGTGAAGCACATGTGGATTTTTTTTTGTATTATGAATCATTATATTTTATGATATATTTCTTTTGGAAGTTAGGGTTTTTGCACAATTTATTTTCTAGTCATTTTAAGAGTTTCTTTTGTGGTTAACAAGCTCATTTCAAAAAAGAAAATTTAGAGACATGTTCCATCATATTTAAATAACACAAGAACTATCCTTCAGTGGGTAAAACTGCGTTTAAGGAAGAATACATGCAGGAAATACACATAGATTCACATGGTTGGAAACATATTGTTTCACCTGGTTGGAAACTCCTACTGTTAAGCCCTAATATTGCTCATTACTCCTTAATTGGGGCATATTATATTAGTAATGTTATTTTATTTATGTCGGCTTTAGGACATTAGTTGTAATTATACCTCCTAGTCTCTTATATATACCAAGGAGTGTTTAAGGATAAATTCGTTAGTGCGGACACAGACCAATCTCCCCAGATCCACCTGGATCTGGAACAAAATGTGACAGAATACTATTCTTTCCCTAGATCTAAAGTATTGAATGGACAAGAGAAGAAGGATGATGTACTCACTTTATGAAAGCTCTCCTTATCTCTGTTGTTCCTCGCTCTGCTACGATGCTCTTGCGTCGTCCAATCACAACAACACAAACCAATCACAGCAAAGACATTAATATATTCAAA
>JASDQU010100778.1:156946-175603 GCA_032191745.1 Picea mariana
CCCCCCCCCCCCCCCACACACACACAAAAAAAAAGTAGGGTGATGCTGGGAGAACCACTTTTTATTTTCGGGGTTTGAATTTAAGGTTTTTGTTTGCGATTTTATGAATATTTAGAGCCATGATGGAAAAATATTGTAATTCTAACGTGAAAAATAGGGAGGGTGATTCTCATAGCACCACCTTTCATTTCAAGGGTTGATTTTGGTGTTTTTGACCCAAAAACATGGCTATTTAGGGCTAGAGTTATCCTTTTTAGGTCACAATTCTCATCAAGTTGGTAACTTTGTTTAACCAAAATAATTTATCATCAACCAAATTCTAAACAAGTTGAGCCCAATAACATTTCATGTGGTTTTGAAACACCCAATCTCTTGAAGTGCAAACATTTCCTCAAGTCTTTTCAATATCATAGACTAGAGTTAAGATTGATTTAGTTTGGTTGTATATATATATATATATATATTCCATGTTGAGCATGGAAGGAATTACATTTCTCTCTCATACTAGCAACATTACATCATTGAAATGTTTTAACCATACTTATTTTTTTACTTTTAATTTTTTTGTACACACAAAATTGATATTAAAATATTTTACTTAAAATAAATATTAAAATACTTTAATAATTATAAATATTCAAAAAAAATCAATCTTAATCTTTTTCTTTCTTTTACCAAAATATATATATATATATATATATATATATATATATATATATATATATATATATATATATACACTCCATTTTATAGGTTTAAAAAATATATTTGGCAGTAAATGCTTAGTGATTATGGATATTCAAATAAGGGAATGTTTTATCCCTCTCAGAATCATCACCATGATACTTTAATATGTAAAGCCCGAAGTTGTATGCTTATTTGATGTGTGGGATTTTATAATCTATAAGGCGCATTGCACAATCTTGCCTTCTTATTCACAAATTCGCATCAATAAATTTCTATCCATCCTCAAAGATAATGATTATGGATATTCAAAGAAGGGCAATCTTAATATTTTTATTTTATAATCTATAAGGCCCATTGCAGAATCTTTCCTTCTTATTTACAAATTTCCATCAATAAAGTTGTGTCCATTTTCGAAGATAATAATTATGGATATTCAAAGAAAGGCAATCTTAATATTTTTCTTTTCTTTACTCTCTATATATATATATATTATAAAATGAAATTTTTTACTATTTCATTTTATTATTATATATATATATATATATATATATATATAATAAAATAAAATTCTTTACTATTTTTTTTAATATTTTTTTTCTATTAAATGTAAAATGAAAATTTATGGTAAATGGCCTAATCAATTTAAATAGGGAACATGGATCTAGTTTCACTTTCATTTGTGAAAGTGAACTATTTTTTGATAGTCTTAATGACTTTATTAAAAAATGATATGTACATGAATTTTATAAAAAAACATAAAAGTGTGCAACAAAGTCAACCACCACAAGTCTAAACCAACAAATCAATTCATGCCAATATAATTATGGAAAAATCTAAAGTCTAAGTTTTGGAAGGTTTATAGAACCAACATAAATTAGTCATATGGCAAAGGACCAAAGAACGAAAAGAAAAAAATAAATATGAGGCCAACAAGTTACAATACAGATAAACAATAAGACTAAGTAGCAATGATAGCCCCCATACCCAAAGTAGAGTCATAATCTTCTAGCTCTGAGCCCCACACATTAACTAGTGGCTCATTAAAAATAGGAGTAAGGTCTTGTCCATAATCATGTTTTCCCATTGAGATAACCAAGTCAAGTATGGGAAAATTGTCATTCTTAAGCTTATGGGGTGGTGCAAAGTTGTGGTATAGTTAATTTGTCTCTAACATTCATTTCACTCCCAAATCAAGAAAACCGGTCTATGGCATGGTTATTGTTATATCTATGTGAGTGATCTAAAGAAGGGGGGAGTGAACTTCTGGTGGAACTTGACTCATAGTTTGAGGAACCACTCCCCAATATTTAAGTAGTTTTGAGATGCTCCAAGTTGAGGTCCACCTTCTTAGCTTGCACCTACATCTATAAGTGAATTTTGACATAAGTGAAAGATTCATTAAACTAGGGGGTGTTATAAAACTAAGCATCCTTAAAAATACATTCATTTAATTTCTTCCATATTAGAAATTAAATCATTATTCCAACAAGTTGTCATATTGCATGGTATTATTCTTCTAATCATATCTTATCACCATGGAGTGTAGTATTCTACCTTATGGATGCAGGGAAATGATGGCCACATAGGATTGAGGCCCTTTCCCAAAATAACTTAGCATAGTGAGAAAACTAGACACATGCTTTATTGTTTCATCTTCATGATTGAAAAGGACCTTGTGTTGGGAAACTCCATGATATGTCAAATGTTGTCAAAGAGGAAGGTTTCCCATTAGAATGGACCAAGTAAGCATGGATTCTAGGCTTAATGAAAGTCATTCACACTACATGGAGCCATAACAACTAAGTATACTTCTTAGGAAATATGAATCCATATCTTTTTTAACATGACATCATTGGTTGGTGTTGGGGTTGAGCCATTACTACACATCAACAAGTGTATATTTATTGAAACAATGATCAATTCCACTTGCAATCTTTCCACCAAGTAAATGGACCAAGAAATTCCAACTATCAAAATAGGTAATTAGAGACCAAGTATTGAATCCACTCAACGATAGGTTTGTTTGGCATACATAACCAAAATTATACTTTCAACATAGCATAGGGATTCTAGTTATGCATGTAGTTGTAAAAAAGGTCCCCCTTTTTCACCATGCCTTTCTTGAGAATACATTTCCCTAAGAACCAAGTTGTTTGTACCAAACATTTTATCTTTATACTAAATTGGAGTGAGACCACAAGATACAATGATAATTGAAGGACAAGACTATAAGAACTAAATCACCCTTGTAAGAAAGATGGTGGTTGATGACCTTTTAGGTCTTTCAGATACTTTGATCCACTAAGGTACCCTCAATTTGGAGTTTCGTCAAAGTTAACAACAAATTTTGAAAGTTGACATTACTTTAATGTATTTTACCTAACAAGGATCCCCAAAATATGCAATCATATAAGTGACCTTTCTTCTTCTCTTACCATTCCACAATATGAATCACCAATGTCACACAAGGCCCGCGATTTTTGGAAAGCATTAATCATCCCCATACCACCCCGCTCTTAGGGGTTATAACAGAGCCCCCAATTGACCTGATGAAATCCATTATTCTCCCCTACAAGATAGCCTAGAGAATATATCAAATGAGTTTCTCTAGTTGTTGATAGGTTGCTCTAGATGAAACCCAACATGAGGAGTAATACACATGAATAAAAGATATAACCTTTGAGAAAATATAGTATCCAGTTGATAGAGACAAAGGACATGAAATCCACATATCAAATGTATTTCCTGTCGATTTCAACAACACATCCCAAAGGGATTTTGGTGAAGCTTAAAAAGTGAAGAGGATTCTCAGGAACTTAAATAATACAATGTGTTAAATACATGACCATCCTTGTATAGATAACCAAATGGGAGTGTCATCTTGAGACAACATGTAGCATTGATTTTGGCCATTTACAACTTGTATCTTGAGGTTTCATTGAAGACATTGTAAGGTCTCCCGTGACACCCACCAAGCGCACAAACTCCTTGGGAAGACTTGGGGACGAGTTGGGAAAGAGACCACAAGGGGCATGTAAACGATTGGGTGAATGAAGACATGTGAGGGTGAGCAGGATCACCTTTGGCACATGATGGTGATGTGCAACACTAAGGGGGATACACACCTTACTTTCCTTACAAATATTTATGAAGACTTGGGTTGAGTTTGGGAAAGGACAGGGTGACTTGGGCTCACACCCAAGGAGTGGACCTTCCTACCCATGGTAGCATGGGCATGCTAAAGAGGTTGGAAGACCACATCGACACACCCGCACAGAGTCTCATCGATCAACACAAGGAAATACACAAGGCAAGGGGTGTGTAACCAAGGATGGGTCATGTCGGTGAAAGAGACACGATGGTTGTTGGGCAAACAAGTTCGTTTGGATGCATCCGGTCTACAAAGGGTAGAATGAGTCATTTGGGAATGATCGTTCATGAAGGGGTGCGACACACACAAAGGAAGCAATGGTTTGTGATGGTGACCTTTGGAGTCCCTATAAGAGCACAAGGGTGCACAACCAAGAAAGGAAAGAATATTTGGGCAATAACAAGAGAGAAAGTATGAGGCAAAGTTCCAAGGAAAGGGAGAACTGAAGCAGAGTTGTGAATATGGAAGACAAGTAGCCAAGGGTGGAACACACTAAGAGATTTTGGGGGAATTCTAAAATGCAGGTTTGAGTGAGGCATGTGTGAGGTAGAACCAAATTCTGTGTTAACTTGGTCAAGACCGCAACAGAGAAGGGACAATGGGTCTGTGATTGGGTGTACATTTGGAGCACACCAGAGGGAGTTGCAAAGGTGGTTACGATAAAGAGACTTTGTGTGATGAATCTATGTATGAGTCTCTTAGTGAGGTGAGGGAAGTTGTGTGACTCTTCCCAAGCTATAAATTGAGCTCGTAGAGTTCATATTGTAATTGTTTCACAATAACATGACTTAGTCGAGTGTTAGGCATGGTTTATGTCACCAACCATATTTCTATGTATGTCTCTTGTTTGTTTTGCAAATGTTGTCTTTGTTTCTCATGTTCTTGGATGTATGTTTAAATGAATAAGTGTTAATATATTAACAATATTGTCTGAGAATACAAGTGAGTTGCACATAGTTAGAGTGTGACTCCCCTATAGCCTAGAATGAAGTATGGGTATGCTCTAGGTGAAGAGGCATAGTCCAGATGAAGTATTCTTGGTGTTTCCAAGAAACCAAGTAAGAACCATCGCGGTGTCGCTCACCCTTAGGAGGTGAACGATCTCAAGATCTGAATAGGCATCATGTGGGGTCATGACAAGTGGTATCAGATCTTGTTTGGTGAAACATTTTGGTGCTCTTCACCACACTTACACCATCGTGATAGGTGGTATCAAAGAAAAATTTGAAGAATATTTTTTGAGGATACATTTTAGTGGGTTGGGCACACCCATTGTACAAGCCAAGAGTAGATTTCATGGTGGAACAAAGTACTTGGACAGGTTGGGAGACCACAAGACTCATCGCAGAAATTGTTGTAAATTTGATTGCAGAGGCAATTTGGACCGAGACCTTGGTGAATGGTTCGACGAGGTGGGATGTTCCATCACAAGGGCTTTGAACACAATTTTGTGTTCATACATAGATGAGGGTAGAAATTCTTAAGGGTGAATCAATCACTTGGATGTGCAAATGATCACATGGCTCATCACAAACTTGGAACATTGTGGAGGAGTTATGAACAACTCTTGAGAAGGCCAAGACACTTGGATCAGGACACTAAGAGTTGGAGTAGTGAAATAATTCTATGGGACAAGTGGAGGTGAATCTTGGACAGAAATAAAAGCATTCACCAATCTAAGCCTGAAATGGAAGGTCAATAGAGATAGTGCGGCTCAACGATTTGAAAAACTCCAAAAGGATTTGGAGAGAATGGATGAACTTGATGCACATATAGATTCTAGTATCAACAAACTGAAGGCATGGATGAGGGGGGATGATAATTTGATTTCGGCTACATTGGGATCACTCGAATAGGAGAGAATCCAACATGAAGGCAGTGCAACAGTGAAGGATCAACCTAGACCACTCAAGAAGAAAGGAAGGTTGATTGAGTGTTACCTATATTTGCACAATGATTTTGTGAGGGACTATCCAATGTGAGGTAGGTTGACTCTATTGGTTGAGGAACAAGAGGCTTGAATCACACCAATAGTGAAATATCATGAACCCTTGACAAAGAAGGTTCAAGTGTATAAGTCAATGGAAGAGATGAACGAAGTCATGGAAATGTTGGTGTAATGCATGTAGGAGTTCAAGACAAAATGTCAAGAAATTTTTTCACAAAGTGAAGAAGTTGAGGGACTCTGCTTTGTGAATACAATAGTGAGTGGGTTGAATATGGCATCCTCGGTTAACACTGGTGCAACCCATAATTTTGTGAGTGAACAAGCCACAAAATCACTTCATTGCAAACCTAAGAATTGCACTAGAATGTGTAAAGTGTTGAAGTAAATAGTGATTTTGATGACATGGATTGTTCATTCAACACCAATGAGAGTGGGGGAATGATTTGGCAACATGAATTTGTTGGTAGCTCCATTAGAATATCATGCAATGATATTGGGTTTGGACTCTCTCAAACTTTCCAAAGCAACTCCACTCATACACGAAAGTTTCTTAGTACTCTTGGACGAGGCTAGAACACCAAGCACACCCTTAACAACGAAGAGGAAACTCAGGAGGATGCCTAGGATTTCTATGACCAGGTTGGTAGAAGGCGTTAATGGAAGCACATAAAATCATTGTAATGTGACATAACAACAAGAATCCATCCACACCACAACATATCTAAGTAGCATGGGTGAAGAAGAGCAACAATTGACAATGATGAAGACTTTAGTGAAGACAAATATAAGGAAGGTTAGTCAATTGAAGAACCCATGGAACCATGAATGTGAGTGTAGGATATAGTTGGACTCTTCACTTTCGATGGAGCAGGGAGAACATCACTAAGTGAATCATTATCAATTGAAGGACATAGAAATTATGGAGGATTGGGTAGAAGAATTACCCATCGCAGAAAATTCAAGAGTTGAACCAAGACAATGCATGGAGGAACTTACTCAACCAAATTTGAATACATATGTGAAAGCAACGAGATTTGAGGACTGACACTCATAAACTATTGTGAACTTTTGTAGGAAGGCCATGGGGATATATGACTTCCAACTTACTGCAAAATGACTTGAGGAGTTGGGATGCACACCGAAGGAAGTTCGATTGGTCTTGCTATATTTATGCATAGAGAACAAGTCAGGCATGATGTATTCCAATAAACTTGGTGGTGTATTGATCCAAGTGGACATCGGTGGCCTCCCACCTATTCCACTAGCTCAAAATATTGTTTTTCATCTTGGCTGTTTTTCTACAGTTTTTCAGGTCCTAAACTTCTGGGACAGTTTTGAGGCCCTAAACAACATTTTTTGGACATTCGAGGGGCCATAATATACGTTGGCCCCAACCAAAAGTTGAAATCCTCGGATAATATTTCCAACGAGCAAGGATGATTTTAAGGATGGAAATTTATTTTAAAATATAGAAACCTTGGCGAATCTTACTAATCCTTCATATGCCAACTATAAATGTTTGGTGATATTTTTGTAAAAATCTTCAAATTTCTAAGGATTTTATATAGTTTTTATAAAGTTTTGGCGATTTTTAAGGTAAAATAATTATATTCTATAGAATTTGGGCGAATCATTTTTAAAATAGCGAATCTCGTTTTTGGAAAAACCATGGAAAATTAGCCCATGAGCGAAATTTAGCCCCTAAAATCATCAATGCCAACGAGCTACCGTGTTACCCAAACAGAGATCGTATGCAAATGTTACGCCCTCGAAAATTTGACGTATCAACTACCCCCATCGGGGCCCATAGACCTTTTGGTGTTTCATCTCCCAAGGTTAGGGTTTTGGATGTTTAGGGTTTTTTCATTTATTATTTATGTTAAAAATGACTTTGGAGCCTCAACGTAATCATCTTCTTGTGAATTCACATAACCATCACATCTCTTCTCAGAGATAAGTTACCACCATTCTCGTGAGTTCAGTTTTCTCTACATTTCACAGCTCTTGTACATTTCATTCATTAACATATTTTATGTGTTATTGTATCTTTGTGTTCTTGCAATATATCTATTTATTTCCTTATTATATCTCTACCTTCATTTTTCTCCTTTGAAATACCATCCTCGTTGACCCCGGAGGACTCCAATGGTGGAAGAAAAGAGAGATGAGGGAGCAAGAGATCATGTTCATCTGTTGCTTGAGGAATCCCTTACGTGACAGAGGGACAAAATGATGGAGAATATTGCCTGAATATAGACGGCTACTGACAACAACAACCACATATTATTCAAATGGCCACTTTGGAAGTGTCGTTGCCTTCGAGGTACAAGTTAATTTTGATATTGTAGTGTTCAAAGATCAGATCGTTGTGGTTGCTTTAGAAAAGTGGTTAAATCTTCTAGAAGGTTATTTTTGTATCCACAAATTTTCCAATAGGGAAAATATCATCTTTTCGCTCCTGAAGGTTGTCCCCCATGTCAAAAATTGGTGGGAGACTTACTTTGAGAAAAATTCCATAGAGGAGTCTAGAATGTTTGAGGCCAAACCCACTTGGGATTTTTTTATGGATGTCGCTAAGGAAAAATATTACCTTGTTGGAAACTATGATGACCAAAACATGAGATGGACCACATTGCATCAAGAGAGGGGACAAATATTGTCGGATTTCACAAATACCTTGCTTACCAAGATGGGTATCAAATACTTCAAGCAAAATATGGTTCTAAAATATCGTGGGCGTCTACATAAGTACATCCAAATGGAAATCTTGTCATTGGGAGTTGCTTATCGATATGTTGTCAAAATCAAGCATAATATTAAGCAGCGGAAAAAATGGGAGTTTGGGTCTGCAAATCCACAACAACCAAAGTATGGTAAAGGTGGCCCTAACTCACAGAACAACCAACCTCAAGGAAACCAATACAAGCCGTAGGAAAATAAGGGTCACAGGAAGGCGAAGAAGGACACTCTAAAGTGATGCAAATTCCACAAAATCCCTTGGAACAACATCGATGAATGTTGCTCGAAATAATCATTGGTGGTTGAGCTCAAGGAAAAAGAGTCGAACCTGTTAGCAATCAAAAATGATTTCCAAACCATTGAGACATCACATGACAAGATAGTCATTAAAGAGAAGATTTATTTTTAAGTTTAAGTGTCTTTAAGATGAGTTTTAGACTTGTCTTTTCAAGAAATGAGTGGTCTCTTCAAGGAATATTTGGTTTAAAGTAATGAAGAAAAAATCCCAAGAAATTAGCTTTCGGAAACTAAGGGTCGAATTTTTATATGTTGTAAGCTGTCAAAAGTTCCCACTTTCGGCAGCTAAGAAGGCAGGTGCAGGGTGCTCTAAGCTGCGGAAAGAGCGAAATTTTCCAGAATTCATAAATTTTGGTCAAAAGGTCAAAATTCGAATTGGCTTGAGTATTTTTAAGGGTTGATGATGACTCTTCCTTAAATATCTCATCAAATATCATCCATGGATGAAGGTGGCACTTCATTTCATCAATGTAAACATTCTAGGGATCAAATCCTAGAATGTAGGGATATGGCTAAATTCTGGAAATCTATGTTTTTCTTGTTTTAATCACTTTCTTTGGGGATAGATTCTGATGCGCGGGAAGCATATTTTTAGAAACTGAAGGAGGTATTTCATAAGCATGGGATCCTCTTCGAGAAAATATCTCATGTTTCAAAAATATGTTTTTATTTGTGAGATATAGGTCAATCTTTGAGAACCATATTTCCATAAATTAAATACTCGTTTTTTCCTGTTTTAGTCACTTTCTTTGTGGACATATTCTGAGGCACTGGAAGAATATTTTTAGAAATTGAAGGAGGTATTTCGCAAGAACAGACTTCTCTTCAATAAACTCTCTTAGATTTCTATTATCTCTTCTAATTATGAAGATATAGGTGAATCTCGGAGAAGCATATTTCCAGAAATTCTAAAACTCTGTTTTCCTTGCCACATCATAAATTCGAATTTGTAATAGATATCCTCCACAAACTAAAGATAGGAGAAGTGGTTATCAAATCCATATTTTGAGGATCTCAACTAAGTTTGTAAAGGCTATATAAGATTGTTTATTTCATATTGTAAGGGAGGGGGAAAACAGTCTGAGGACTACAGTTCGATCCTTGAAGACTTATACATTTCATCCTTTGGAGATGTCCATGAATACATCTTGACATCAAGCTTCTTTCACTTTGTTTGTTCAGTTTTCATCTCCTTTCTTTCCGTGTTTATATATATGCAATGACATAAGGTTGTCATCCCATCTCTTCGTTGATATATTACACTTTTATACATTGCTTCTTATGTTTGTCTTAATGCCAGATAGTTGTCATCCTATCGGTGCATTCATAAACTAAAGCTGCAAGTATTTACCTGTTATGTCTGGCCATATATTATATGCAATCTTATATATGTTTCTTTTGGTATGAAGAGTATCTTACCTATCTTTATTGTCTATTAACATATACTATTGTATAGGTATTTCTCTTAGCAGAATGAGTCTTCTCCATGTTTCCACACATTGATTAAAACCTCCTGAGCAACATAGTTGAAAGCCTTGGTCTTTCGAGTGGTTTATGTGTTTCTAAATGTATGAGAGTTTATTAAGTCATCCGATTTGATTTTTTTTCCTCTACATTATTGATCTATTTAAGTTACCAAGCTTACACCCCTTACAGTCAAGGAGTAATTTCTTGGAGTGATAACGAATTGGTGTCATTGTTAGGGAACGGAAGTGAAGCTAGTTTCCCTAGGAAGAACAACATAGATATAACTTTTGATGGCAGACAAAAGGAGGACACCGAATTGATTGTATCATCTGCCTGGCGACTCCACGATTAAAGACTCCACTGGGGAAGATCCAGTTGATAGAAAATGAAGAGGCTGAATTCTAAATCCATGTATCAGTTCATTAGTCTGCTTCATGAACTGATGTTGTTCTTTATCAACTCTTTCATGTTGTTTCCTTCTCATGTAAAGAGAATCATTTTTTGTTTTGTATATTCATAAAATCATTATTCTTCTTGTATATATCCAACCTTAGAAAGTTGGTAGCCTGCTTGTATTGTAGATGTAGATTCAATAGCTTTACCTCAACCCATTCATAAAGATGATCATCGTATTCAAATTCCTTCTGAATCAGATCAGTCATGTAACCTTACAGAGGTCGGAATTGATTCCAAATTTGTTCAGAGCTCTGTACCCTTTTTCATTACTGCTAAACCTTGTCATCAACCTGTTAGCTCTCATAATCAACCCACTGCTTTTCAAATTAAAATCAGAATGAATATGTTCAAGCCTTTGAGTCTTCCCTATCTCCTTCATCCTTATCCTCTTGACTGCTTTGAATATATTCCTCGGTTTTCTAGAGATAATCAAGTTTCAGTTGAGAGGCACTTGGAATCCTTTGAGGATTTTGTTGATCGTTTTCAGATTGTTCATGAAGATGTCATTATGAGATTTTTCTCTAAGTCATTGATCAAAGATGTTGCCATATGGTTTAAGATTCTAAGAGTTGACTCAATTGACTCTTGGATTGAGTTCTCTGATGTTTTTATGAAACATTGAGGTGAAAACAAATCACTAGACTCGTACCTTGTTGATTTTGATACTTCGAAGAGAAAACGAAATGAAACTTTGCCTATTTTCAATCAAAGATTTTGAAGCATCTACCATGGTATGCCTTTGGAGATCTAGCCTACAGAGACAATTTCCATGATACAGTTTGTTATGGGATTGCATTCAGAACTTTCCCTTATTCTGCTAGAAAGGAAATCTTCATCATTAAGCAATTTGTTTGAAGATGCTCTAGAGGTGGAGGAAAATATTCATGCTTCCAGGAGGATCCGAAAGCAGTTTGATTTTGAAAATCTGCATGTATTTGAGCCAGTAGAATGTCAATGTGATTCATATTTCAAGAAGGAAGGTAATGTGTGTGAAACAAAATTCGAACGACAACAAGCAGGTAAATTTATCCCAGATTGTAAATCAAATTCTTCAACATTTGCAGAGTGCATTAAAGATAGATATGAGCCTGAAGTTTATAACCAGTTTGAAAACCAAGTGGAGCTTATGATAACTCATGATATCATAGACAATTACATATTTTCTACTGATTCTTATTCATATGTTTTGAACATTACTGTATCATCATCCTCTAAGCACTATTATGAAGAGGAGGTCATAGTTTTTGATGCTCACAAGGTGATCACGAAAGAACAAGAAGGTCATAAATCTTCTGGCAGAGAAGTAGTCATTGAGGTGCAACTATTTCCCAAAGATCAGCAGGTGCCTGATCCCAATTTCAAAGATCCAATGGCAGCCTTCATAGAATCATACATTTCAGAAAAGTCAAAAATTTCAGACTTATTTAGCTTGTACATGTTTCCTGCTGAGTTTGGCTTTGTGAATGAATTTTTATCACTGTTGTTGCATTTCAAACATCAGCTATTGATCAGTAAGAATGATGAGATCATTTCAGTATTAAAATTGTTTGGATGGATGCTATGGAAATTAGCCTTTACCTAATCAAACTATAGAGTTGGTTAGGGTAGATTAAGGTAACAAATAAGCTTGCTGCCCGAACATTCCTTTTCTTTCGCTTTGCAGCAGATGTAGCAGTTACTTTGTGTGAATACAGGCAGTCTAGAACATGTACAAAGGTCATCCATACAGGTCATGAAATATTTTTAGAAAGAGGTGATATGGTTGACTCCATGCCCAATGGAATACTAACTCCATGCCCAATGGAACACTAGAGACTAAGTTATGGATTTTTAATTTTTCCAGGAAAGGCATTAGATCTGTGGTTCTTAGAAACCTCGCAGGAAGGTCTCCATCCCAGTTGGAGAAAGATGTTAGCAATCAAAAATGATTTTCAAATCATTGAGACATCACATGACAAGATAGTCATTAAAAAGAAGATTTATTTTTAAGTTTAAGTGTCTTTAAGATGAGTTTTAGACTTGTCTTTTCAAGAAATAAGTGGTCTCTTCAAGGAATACTTGGTTTAAAGTCACGAGGAAAAAATCCCAAGAAATTAGCTTTCGGTAGCTAAGGGTCGAATTTTTATATGCTGTAAGCTGCTGAAAGTTCCCACTTTCGGCAGCTAAGAAGGCAAGTGCAAGGTGCTCTAAGCTATAAAAAGCGCAGAATTTTCCAGAATTAATAAATTTTGGTCAAAAGATCAAAATTTGAATTGTCTTGAGTATTTTTAGGGGTTGATGATGACTCTTCCTTAGATATATAATCAAATATCATCCATGGATGCAGGTGGAATTTCATTTCATCAATGGAAACATTCTAGGGATCAAATCCTAGAATGTAGGGATATGGCTAAATTTTGGAAATCTGTGTTTTTCCTGTTTTAGTCACTTTCTTTGGGGATGTATTCTGATGCACTGGAAGCATATTTTTAGAAACTGAAGGAGGTATTTCATACTAACAGGCTCCTATTCAAGAACCTCTCTCATTTTTCCAAAATATGTTTTTATTTGTGAGATATAAGTCAATCTTTGAGCACCATATTTCCAGAAATTAAATACTTTGTTTTTCCTGTTTTAGTCACTTTCTTTGGGGACAGATTCTGATGTGCTGGAAGCATATTTTTAGAAACTGAAGGAGGTATTTTGAAAGAACAAATTTCTCTTCAATAAATTCTCTTAGATTTCCAAGATCTACTCTGATTAGGAAGATATAGGTGAATCTTGGAGAAGCATATTTCCAGAAATTCTAAAACTTTGTTTTCCTTGCCACATCACAAATTCAAATTTGTAATAGATATCCTCCACAAACTAAAGATAGGAGAAGTGGTTATCAGATCCACTGATGTTTCCCCACTGGAAGTCGGTGATGTTCTTTCAGGCTAGCCATATATGTGGGAGCATCATGTTGTTTATCAGTCTCGAACCCCTCCAAAAAAATGTTCATGACATCCTTCAACAAATTAATGCCAAGTACAAGAAGGATAGATTCTTATGCAAGGCAAGTAGCTCACCAAGGTTAAGATTCAACAACAACTTCCCCATATCCCATGGGAACTTGATGCAATGGGGACCATTACTTCCTAATGGGGGAGGATTGATCCAAGTGGACATCGGTGGTCTCCCACCTATTCCATTGGCTCAAAATATAGTTTTCCACCTTGGCAATTTTTCTATGGTTTTTCGGGTCCTAAACTTTCGAGGTTGTTTTGAGGTCTTAACGATGTTTTTTGGACACTCGAGGGGCCAAGGGTTGCCAACGACATACCCTATCCCAAGAAAAAAGTTGCAATCCTCAAAAATATATCCCAAAGACCTCTCATGCACCCCAAACGAAGATTATATGCAACTGTTATGCCATTGAGAAGTTGACGTATCAACTACCCCCATCGGGGCCCACAAACCTTTTGGCATTTCATCTCCCAGGGTTAGGGTTTTGGATATTTAGGGATTTATTATTTCTTATTTATGTTAAAAAGGTCTTTAGAGCCTCAATGCAATCATCTTCTTGTGAATGTGCATAGCCATCACATCTCTTCTCAGAGATAAGCTACCACCATTCTAGCGAGTTCAGTTTGCTCTGCATTTTACAGTTCCTATACATTTCATTCATTAATAGAAATTTTGTATTATTGTATCTCTATGGTCTTGCAATATATCTATGTATTTCTTTGTTATATCTCTTCCTTAATTTTGTTCTTAGCAAAATCTAGATCATGGATATTGGGTACACTTTCCCTACTAAACGAAGAATACAGAGATGTGTTGTCGGGAGCATGCAACATGAATGATGATGCCTAGTGGAGGTGTCATGAAAAGACTCAAGCAGGGAGGTTGTGAAACGATGAATAGGTTGTGGACGCGACTTGCCAGGTTGTGACAAGGGACAGGACCTTGTCCATAATGAAGAAGTCTGGCTAAGTGAGGAAAACATATTGAGGTTGCAACAGGAGACTCAACAAGAACAAGAAGAGTTGGACATGAAGAGAATGAGACAGATAGGAAAGGGTTTGTTGGATGTGGAGATGTGCATTCTCTAGTGACGAACATGACAGTCATAATGATCACCAAACCAGTTCAAAACTTGAGAGGATCCAATGAAGATGACACATAGATGACAGAGTCCAAGTATCGAAGTTGTCATGGGTCAAGAGAATCCAACACTTGGGCACACTTTGAGGATCTTTTTGAGGGGATGACCCTCTAAAAACAGTTGCAGGGATATCAATTATTGAGTGGTGAGGAGATCTGGAGATGGGACAGAGGCACCATGGATATTGACAGATGTTGTCGAGGATGGAAACAACTTAGAGTGGGGGAGGATGTAAGGTCTCCCATGACACCCACCAAGTTCGTGCATTCCTTGGTCATACTTGGGAACGATTCAGGAAAGAGAACACATGGGGCATGCAATCAGTTGGGCGAACAAAGACATGTGAGGGTGAGTAGAAGAACCTTAGGCATACGATGGTGACATGCAACACCAAGGGGGGCACACACCTTACTTTCCTTATGAAGGTTGATGAAGACTTAGGTTGCATTTGGGCAAGGATAGGGTGACGTGGGTGCACAGCCAAGGAGTGGACCTGCATTCCCATGGCGGCATGGGTAGGTTTAAGAGGTTGGATGACCACATAGACACACCCACATAGAATCTCATTGATCGACACAAGGAAACACATAAGGAAAGGGGTGCGTGTCCAAGGATGGGGTGCATCGGTCCAAGAGACATGACGATTAATCGATGCACAAGTTCATTTGAGCGCATCGTGTCCGTGAAGGGGTGGGATGAGTTATTTGGGCATGATGGTTCAAGAAGGGATGTGCCACACCCAAAGGACGTGATGATTCATGATGGTGACCTTTAGAGTCCCTTTAAGAACACAAGGGCACACAACGAAGGAAGGAAAGAAGATTTGGGAAAGAACAAGAGAGAAAGTTTGAGGTAAATTTCCGAGACAAGGAAAACCTGAGGTAGAGTTGTGAAGATGGAGGACAAGTAGCTAAGGGTGGGATGCACTAGGATATTTTTGGGAAGTTTGAAATGAAGGTATGGGTGAGGCATGTGTGAGGTAGAACCGAAGTCTATGTTAACTTGGTGAATTCTGTGGGAGAGAAGGGACAATAGGTCTACAATTGGGTGCACGTCTGGTGCACACTACAAGAGGTTGTGAAGGCGGTTATGATATAGAGTCTTGGTGTGAAGAACCTATGTATGTGTGACTTGGTGAGCTGAGGTGAGTCGTGTGATTCTGCCCAAGTTGTAAACCAAGTCGATAGTTCTCATATTGTATCTATTTCATAATAACAAGACTTAGTAAGGTGTTAGGCACAGTTTGTGATGTCCACACTATTTCTATGTATATCTCTTATTTGTTTCACAATTGATCTCTTAGTTTCTCATGTTCTTGGATGTATGCTTAAATGAATAAGTGTTGATTTGTTAACAAGATTTTCTAAGTATACAAGTTAGTTGCATAGAGTTAGAGTGTGACTCCCACATAGCTTAGAACATAGTATGGGTATGCTCTAGGTGAAGAGGTGTACTCCGGATGAAGTATTCTTGGTGTTTCCAAGCAACCAAGTAAGAACCATCATTGTTTCACATGACCTCAGGAGATGAACGATTACAAGATATGAACAATTATCCTAGGGAGTTCTGATAGACATGAACACAATTGAAGGTTTTGTCCATTCACTCTTTCTTATCCAAGATGGTAAAAAAATAATTGTTAGTTAAATGTCTATCAACCATGTGAACAATGTCAAGGCCAAGGGAATACCTTTGATGAGACAATCAACATTTCAACAATGAAGGAGGTCGTAACCAAGGGCCTCTAAAACCAACACATAAAGGGTTGGGCCCAATGGGAAACATTTCCTAACCTCATAATGTCAACATCGTTAGATTTATCTCGATTAATAGACTAGAATGATAAAATATTTGAAAATAAAAATATGAACACGAGCTTTCCAAACTCATGAAATTTGAAAATAAAGCCTTCACAACTCAAATGAAATACTAGCCAAAGTTAATTTCCCACATCAAGGCCAAAATAAAAGGCAAATCAACATGGCCATGCACTTTTTAGATTCCAAATTGATGAAAAGGATTGCAATGCTAGGCATCTAACTTATTTCACGCCCTCTCAAACAACCACTATATTGATGACAATAAACCATCCTTTGATAAAAACCCATTTTCTCTAATATGATTATTTTAGGTAATATATATCAATGCTATAAAGACAAATCTTTAGTCAAAATATTGTAAGAAACATTGGAGAGAATAATTGACCTGCAATCAATAATCAGTATTGGGTCAATTTCTTTTGGAATAAACTTAATAAAGCCTCTTGATAAGAGCCCCACACTATTTATTCCACACTACTTCTTTATAAACATTGGCTAATTCGATCCCAATAACATTCCATGTGGCTTTGAAACACTTAAAATAAATTCACCAACTTGATGAGAACTGTCCATAGTTCTCATTTTTTCTAGAGGTCGCATTTAGTGGCTATTTTTATGCCCATTTACGAAAATGGTTCTACTGATAGCATCATTCTCTTTTTAGATTTAAAATTACAAAAATTTGCAACTGTCATTTGTAAAGTTGCAATAAAATTGACACTTGAATACACAAAGTTGTGCTCCCAGCATCACCTCATTTTTCTCAAGGTAAAATTTACAACTTGGTTGAAATTATGGTCTTGACAACCTATACCATTGTGGGGAAAAAAATTGACCTCTGAAACTAAAAGTGGTGCTAAAAGTAGAAACCCCTTTTCTTCAAGGTTAATATTACAACTTGTTTGAAACTATGGTATTTACAATCAGTATAGTTATGAACTGAAACCTCAAAATCAACCTTTAAATCGAAATGTGATGCTACAAGTAGTGCATTTATTTTTTTCAATCTTAAAAATACAACAGTTTTGAAACAAATGTAAAGGGAAAATCCTTGAAACAAAGAGAAAAAATATGTTTTTTTGAAAAAATAAAAACAATGAAAATGAACATTTTAAATGAAAAAACATAATAATATTGTTTAAAAAATGAAAAAATTAAAAAAAAACAACTCAAATAAAAAAAATAACAACCGTTTTAAAACAAAAGAAAATAAAATTAAAGTAACTTATTGATTTATTAAAACAAAATAGGAAAAAAAAGTTTTAAACTATTAAAAAAAATCAAAATTGGAAATTGGAAAAAAATTAAAAATAAAAAAGAATTTTTAATCTATAGAAGAAAAATAAAAACAATTGGAAAAAAATAAATAATAATAATAATAATAATAAAAACATTAGAAACAAAAATAAGGGGTGTGTGGAGTGTAAGCGATTCCTAGAACCACTCCTCCCCCCATCGGCCACCCCCTTTCCTCCATGCAGCCCCACATGCGTCCCCCACTCCCTACAGTTCCCTCCCTCCTATGTTGTGTTATTTTTCGCCCCACAAGCTAGTGCCTAACCTGTATTGATAGGTTTACAAACCCACCACTACAGGCCAGACATTGGCCTGTGGGGTGGCACATAAGACAATGTGATTTGGGGAGCCGTGGACAAACCCACCACTACAAGTCGGGTGTTGGCATGTGCCATCATTACGAGTCGGGTGTTGGCATGTGGTGTGGCACGAAGGAAAATGTGGGTGGGAGGGATGTGTAGGCAATGAGGGAGCTATGGGGAGATGGGAGGAAGGGAGGAAGAGGGTGGCCATGAGAGTGTGAGTGGGTGGATGGACGAGGGGGCATGGGAAGGTTTTTTTTTTTAATTTATTATTATTATTATTATTATTTAATTTCATTTTTTTCAAAAAAATCAATTAACTTTTTTTAAATTAATTATTTTTTCAAATTTTTTTAAAACTATAT
>JASDQU010100778.1:184686-226276 GCA_032191745.1 Picea mariana
ATCAAGGCTTGTGCTTAGTATTCACTCTTAGTACTCATGCACAATGCTTTGGTTCATTTGATACATGCACAGTGGTGTGTCTCCTGCGCAGTGGCTTGCTTGGCATAGGCGTTTGGCTTTGATTTGTGAATGTGCTAGAGTGGTTATCAGGCATGACTAGAAATCATGTGGGCTCTTCCCGCGCAGGTTGAAATCATGTTGTCCACGTCTTCCTGGCCGTAAATCTGTTGGGCTTCGTCTGCGCAAGTTCGAATCCTGTTGTCGATGAAATTTTATGAAATTTCTTTGATTAGAGTTGTATAGGCTTGAAATCTGTTTTATTAACATTTTTTCAAATCCGATGGAGGTTATCAGATGTTTTTCTTTTGTTTGTAGTGTACCCGTTTTGGGTCCTTCTCATTAGCTCCTCCTCCTAGTAACTTTATTCTTGGCGCTTGGGCACTCGTTCTCGACTGAGTCATGTTGCGTTGGGACATCGGCTGGATATAGCTAGCCTGGAGATTGAACGCGAAGGGTAGCTGGCCCAATAATAATAATAATAATTATATATATATATATATTATTCCTTTGAAATGCTTTTAAAATTTCAAAATTTTGTTTTTGTTGCGGCGGAGGTTTACTAGTTAATTGGCGTAGGAGGACGGGATTCTTAAATGTTTTAGGTTTTATCTAGATGGCCTGTAGGTACGGGATTTAGAACTTTACTCTCTTCCTGGTATGCAATCTATATACCTTCCTATATTTGTTTGATTTAATTAGAAGTCTCTGTGTAAGCAGTGAGGGATCAATTCCGGTTGTTGTTGTTTGGTGGTCCCTAGGCACAACAAAGGGTTTTCCTTTCTCAAATCTTAGGGTTTCAAGGGTTTCTTTGTTTTCTCTCTGTTGGAATTTTGTCCATGTGTTTTCCTTTCACGGCGAAGGGTTGTGTTTGGCTTGCGGCATAATAAATGACAATTTGTTCTTATTTTGACACTACCATCATTTGTTGTAAAATACCCTCTCGTGCCAGACCTTTGCGGGTTGAAAACCATTAGTTTAGGAATTTTGCCTGAGGGGTCTCTATTCTGCTGAAATTACATAGGTCTTGCATCTGTCCTTGTCTGCCTCCATATTTGACAAACTTCCTTTGATGAGTTAACTTGGAGGCATCACAAGATCGCACAACAAATTGGAAGATTTAGCATGACGACATGCTATTGGGAAACTGAACCTAGGTCTTCGCAAAGGTAGCACACATAATATGGCCCTTGACCACAACCCACCTAATACATTTTGTTTAAAATGTGATTCATGGAGATTCCTTCCCTCTTCTCTGTCAAAGAGGAGCGGGGTATGTGTTTACCATGCCCCTTGGTGTCCCTTATATATGTTTCCCATGTCTGTCGGGAATACTGGTTTCATGTCCCTGGGGCGTTCATAGCATACAGGGAATGTTCTGGAGATTTTGGATGTCGCTTGAACCTGGTAGAGGGATGTCCATAGGCCTGTGACTACGTGCCACCGAAAGTTACCAAAAAAAAAAAAAAAAAGCGTTTTCTTTTTTCTCTTTGAATTCTTCTTTACTGCATCTAGAGAAAGCCAAGTGCTCTTACAAATTGGAGTGGAAGAGATGTGTCAGGTATGTTTATAATGTTAATCAAATAAATACAAAATACCCTTTTTTTTTAAAGCAGATTCAAACTAGATTCAAACTGATTATAAACTTTTTATTATTTTAAAACATTAATTTAATGGTTTATGTAGTTGGGAGGCAGATGATGATTCCATTGTGAGTTTTCCAACTGTTCACATGAAGAAAAGACATCCCATCCAAGTCAAGAAGATCATTTCTCACTTCTAATTGTTCATAAAATATTATTTCTGTTTTGACAAATATATCATATAAATTAAGGTGAGATGATTCTTATTCCTACAGAGTTAAGAGGATGGGTGGGTAGGTGGCCCTTTAAGGCTCCAAATTGTGAACACTAGCTCTGATACAATGTGTAGAAGCCAAAATTAACAAGCCTAGTAAAATCCTTACAACTACGCATAACATTTCTAACATAGAATTTCTGAGTGCGTAAATAATTCATTAGCTTCAAATAAGCATATAAAATTTCAGCAGAATTTAACATTTAACTACAACATAAAAATAACTTAGCAATTTCATAAACAAATTACCTGCTTCTGATGCTAATTTTTGCCGATATGATTGTCCCTTCCCTGCTGCCTTGTTGTTGCCTTGCTGCTTCCTGATGCACTGACCAACTCTGCCCAAACCGACTAACCTCCCAGCTAGCTAGGAGCATCCTGTCCGACTCCCTAGCTCCAGGAAACTAAAAGGAATCCTGGTCCCCATGCCCAAAACCCCTAGCAACCCAGTGCCCCCTGCAATGATACCCAAAGACTGCAGAACTCCACCACAGAACCAGAAAATCCAAGCAAAGAAACCAGAACTCTCGTCCCCCTCCAAAATGCTTCCTCCCCCCCAAAAAATGATCCCTCTTCCAGTAAGACTCCTCCCGTCATATCCCTCCTTCACCGACTCTTTCCCCCTCATTAATTTCCTTATCTCTTTATTCATTATCTTATCCTCTTATTTAATGTTTCTTATCCTTTTATTTAATGTTTCTCATCCTTTTATTTAATGTTTCTTATCCCCTCCGTATACGTAAGTCTTTAATAAATTAAATTATTAACCCCTTTAACTTATTACCCATGTCATTGAATGTGATATGTAATCAATCAATTAATTAATTAATTAATCAAAAGCTATAAACAATTAATTAATAAATCAATATTTAAATAATATTATTAATGCTAATCAATATTTAATTAAAACCATATTAGGGAAATTAATTATCAAATTAATTATAATTAATAATCCTTATACATCTATTTAAGCAGGGTTGTTACACAAAGTTTTAATCCCATAGATAGTTCAAATTTCAGCTAATTCTCGAAAGAGGACTGAAAACTAGATACTCAGAAATATTATGCCTAACTGATAACAAAAAAACCATAAAAATATCAGTTTTTACTAGGGCTTGGGTGGCCTTGAAGAACCTGTGACATCTAGAGGTCGATGCTTCTTATCCTCATCCACATACTTGTCTTCGTTAATGGTGATCGGATTTGTACTTATGCCTTGAGAGGCTGAGGTGCCTATGACATTGATCAGTTCATCATTATTGTTTGGGTCACAATCCTGTACCTTGAAGTTGACACCAAAGGCCACTTGACACCATTGGATTCAAGCCTTTTGATTCTGTCCAAGGTCTCCATTTTCCTATCCTCTTTCTCATCCATTGAAAAAACCACCAACATTTTAGCAAGCCAATAAAACTCCATCGCTCTTAAGAATTTGGTGTCCCGAGATCTACTAAAACCTTTGTCTTCAACCCAATCTTGGAATTCTTTCTGTATCATCTACATTGGGGTCTCCATGCTTTCGAGTTTCATTATGACAAGTATATTTTCCATTCATTTTTTTTTTCAGTGGAATGTGTTTGTCATAAATTTCCTTAGCTTGTTGGGTAGCTCTCTTAGCCCCTGTGTCATATGCTCTTTGTGAGGCCCTTCTTTGGACTGGAGGTTTCTGTGACCTCCTACGCTTAGCTCCTTTTTTACATGACTCTGAAAGATCCCAAGATTTTTTGGCAGCCATTGCAAGAAACATGTTCAAGGAGGAGGGACTATCAAAAGCACCAACAACCTGACTGCCCCACCACCTGAGCAACCAGTACCTAGAAATCCAAAAGGGAAGGCCCACCACCAGGGGGTCAAAAGGGCCCAGAAGCTTTCGATCATACTTATAAACAACAAGATGAGGACACGTCTATACCAGATAGCAACAAAAACAACAAAATAAATGACCAAAGTAGTTTCCACTACCACACAATGACTTCCCTTGAGAAAACAAGCCCAACAACTTAACACTAGACTCCCCATCCCCAAGACTAAATCCTTCGAGCATAAATAGTCTAAGATAGATCCCAAGGCCCACTTCCCAAACCAGAGAATATCTTAGCCTAAAAAAAAATCCACAGGAACTGTAAGTAGCTCAAGGGCCTCAAAATCATGGCTGAGTTGTCTCATTATGAGAAAGATTTGTGGAGAGTGCCTTTCCAGCGAACCCCACATGCCTTTGCACCACCTCCATGTGGTATGATAAATATGTGGTATGATAAATGCCATGTGTCAATTCCATGTTGACCACGGAAATAATTATACATCTCTCACACTCAGTTGTAGAAAATGTCTCTCAACACAATCAACCATTGTCATAAAAGATTTTTTTATAACTCTAATAAAGTAACTAATAATTACATATTTTTACATATTCATTCATATTTATACAAACTTGGGGATAACTTGGGGATAAGGTGAATGTAACTTTGCATTCTCACCCTTATATTTATCCTTCATTGGGATGGAAAGGCAGTGCCATAATGACTAATGAATTCTCACTCAATCCCCACTATATGTGACAACTTCTTCGAGACTTCAACTTTTACATAAACATTTTTAGGAATTGGTGTTTGAAAAAACCCTAATTAGTGGGGAATAATAAACACCCTACTACAAAGCATTTAATGCTCTACATACTAAAGTGTGAGTAGTTGGATCCAAAGTGTTGTGTAGAAAAAAGCTTATTGCTCACTTTATTTGATATAGAAAAAATCAATGGAAAACTAAAATAATAATTTGGGTAAAGTAGGTGGAATACGACCATTTTGTTGCATGTTTAGTCTACATAATCAAAATCCAGCTCACTCTTGATAATTGTGGTTGATTTTGTAATCGACGTCGTGGAAGTTTCGTACCTTTCGTCGGTGACAAGTCAATCATCAACCCCATATTTGAATATGTAAAGCCCAAAGTTTAATGCTTATACGATCATAATCTCTAAGCCCCGCTCCACAATCTTGCCTTCTTAGGATATACTTAATTATATATATGAATATATCACTATGGAGTGTATATTGTCGACTTTTTGTAGGTTTAAAAAATATATTTGGCAATAAATGCTTAATGATTATGTATAGGCAAAGAAGGGCCATCTTAATGATTATGCTTTAATTATTATGAATATTTAAAGATCGCAATTATCACCCCCATGTTATATTTTAAATTTAATATGTAAAGTCCAAAGTTTGTATGCATATTTGATGCGTGGAATTTTATAATCTATAAGCACAATCATGCCTTCTTATTCACAAACTCGTGTCAATAAAGTTTTCTGTCCAGATGAGAGAACCAATACATTTTTTCATGTTCTTTAAACATAGTGTAGGCAAAGTACACTAGAAAATTGAATGCAGATTTCACGAAGTAGCTCACAAGTTGATTGATGGAACAATCTATTTCAAATTTTAAAATATATCTCTTCGCCTTAACATTCATGCACGACGAATAAATTATATCGTTTTGTACGCAAGTGATGATGGTGTAACGACATAAAATATCTCAGATTTGCATGCTTGTTCTCCTTCACTAGACAGAGAGAACATTGTATGCAACCATTTCAATGTAACGCACCATGGTTTGGACCAAAAAAAAAAAAGGAAAATTTGAATTATTAACATGTACCTTTCCTTTATAAAACATTATATGCAACAATTTCAAATAATGAAATATCATTTGGACCAAAACTTTATATATATATATATATATATATATATGAGAGGTGCATATGGTTCATCTTTTACTTTCCCTTTAAATATGTGTGAGCATAGACAATACTTTCTTTACCATATACTAATTACTAATGGTATTGGACAATACTATTGGCAGTTTAATGATTATGGATATTCAAAGGTCATTTTTTTGTTCACTCTTATATTTAATTATATATGTTCGTGAATATATCACCTTGACGTGTTTTTTGGCTTATTATTTTAGATTTAAAAATATATTTAATTATGAAATATATTTTTATTTATTTTTAATTTAATTTAATTTTAATTTTTAATAATATATATTTAATTTTTTTAATGATATATATAATATTATTAGATATCTTATTTTATTTTATTATATATATATATATATATATATATATATATAGCTTGGGTTTAATGGTTAAGACCATATGTTTTTTTTTAAAAGGTTATAAATTCAAATCCAAAAAAATAAGGTATGTATACTTTTTTAGATTTTACCAATCAAATAATTAGAAAAAAATAAAAATATAAATAAATAAACAACTTCACTCTATTATATTTTTATCACTATATTAAAAATCACATATTATAATTTTATCTTCTTTGTTGAGTAATGCATTACAACATAATAACTTTAAACGTGCCCCAAGCCGATTACAACTTTCTAATATTATAATTTTTAATATACATTATAAAGAAGGGTTTCGAACAACATAGTCTCCACCGAAATCGTATAACATGACGACGTATGTAACTATTTAAGAACAACAATGTAATTATACTCCAAGATTTGAGAAGTAAAAAAATAAAAACGAAAAACTATGTAAAAACTACGAGAGAGATTTCAAACTATGTAAAAATTACGTAATTAAAAAAAATGAACTACAAAGCATCGTATTCTTTCAATTAACGAAAAATAGAGGAGCTAGTGTTAGCTAATGAAATCCCATCATATCACAAAATGAAATCTCACCATGAAGGCTTTGCTAGGGATATTGCACAGATGACAATCATCTTGGAGAGAGAGTTCACAAGGCATGACATGGATGTTTTCTACAAAAATTCACGCCTTTTCTCTCACATACAAACTTTATGATAACTTTGGTAGGTAAAGGATGAAGCAATATAGAAGCTACTTTAATCCCACCTCTACCACAAACTAATAACAATATTCATCAAATATTTACAGCCTTGAAGGTTCTTGGGCCTTTGGGTTATAAGATAAAGTAGGGGTTATAAGATAAAGTAGAGAATATAGTGGGACTAATTGTTATAAGATAAAGTAGAGAGTATGGTGTGACTAATTTACATAGTGATACAAGTGTTTGGATCTTCTTCACTAAACACGGTGGTAAAGTAATTCCTTGGATACTATAGTTGGATAGTTTTGTACAAGTTCAATGTTTAAAGTCGTTTCAATATTTCATATATAACAAAAACAAAGTTTATTACAATTATCAAAAACTTTAGTTTATAACATTTACCTCAAATGTAAAATTTGACGTTTAAACAAAAAGTAAAGAAGAAAAATATTTTAAAAAATGGTAATAAGAAAATTAAAAACAAAAATGGATAAAACTTGAAATTTTGTATTAAAAAAATGAGAAAAAAATATTTTTAAATATAACTTACTATTAAGATTGGGTGATATAACATGAATGCATCTTATGACTTTCTACATGAGAATTGGTTGAGTGCTAACAATTAAATGCTCTATTAAAGAGTCTTAGTTTAACATTTTTATTTAAATGATGATTGAAACTCACCATTTCTCTCAATATTTGTACAAGTAGTTCGGTGTTATATTTATTAATGGGTTCTCCCAGGAAGATGATGGTCGAAAAAGTCGCAATGGGGTGCTCAGGAACGTGCTCACGTAAGAATACAAATGTGTTATTAAGAACACGCACATGTTCCTAGTTTTATAGCTTCAACATTCCCCAAACCACCAAGGAAACTGCCAAGACAACCTTGTTAGGAATGTAAGTTTGTTCCTAAGAACATGGATACAATTAGGAATGTGCATGCATTCCTAAGAAAGCACATGTTCTTAGGAATGCATGTGTGTTCCTAAGAACATGCAAATTTCTATAGGGCAAAATATTTGTATTACCAGCAGTCGGTCTATTTCACCAATAGATCATGCCACATGTTTTAGGATACATTGAGCAAATTTGGGAGAGAAAATTGATGAGAGCTACACAAATCATTGCCAAACTTTGTTAGTGTGGACTTCAATTGATTCTAGGTAAGTATTTTTATGGAATTTGATTTTTTTTTTTTAAATTCATAATACGTTTAAATGATAAAATATAAAAATTAATTTTCCCTTATTAAATTGCATCACACTTAGTTAATATGGACCCTAAAGAGAACCCAAACCCAACATCACGACTGAAAGAAACACCAAATCCTAACCCACAACTGGAAAACATAAACATGGAAATTGTTGCAGGGTTGAGATCTCTTAGAATACTTATACAAGACTTATGAAACACTAGAGAGCCCTCATGGTTTTCACTAGCCACTTCCCTAGACACCATTGTATCTTCAATTGTAAATTCATAAGGCCAAATAACTCACATTTATGATTACGGGGCCATAATGTATGAATATTATAGAATGGGTCTAGATAAAAAAACAAGTTAGAGACCTTAACATTTCAAAACAAGATTTGATGACATTCTTTATTAACCCCATAATTAGATTACAACCAACAGTCATAAACAATGCATTTGTATGGACTATTGCACCTTCCAACCATTCTTAAACAATTGGATGGATAACTGGTTTATGGTCTTTGAAAAACCTCCTTGCAATAATAAGGAGGTGCCTCTATATTTCTTGAGCAAATTACGAGAATAATTTATTTTACATTACCATGTCAACTACTTTGACATTGGTGAATTCTAGGGGGTGGGTTGTGGCTGCATGCAAGATAAAGAAGATGTTAGGCATGACCCAATTCTAGTTCTCGTCCTCCTAGGAGGAGACCTACCCCCCCTACCCGACATCCTCTCATAGAGGAAATAATTGACCATACTTAGACAATGATCTCTACCTTGACATATTCCCTGGTGCAACACAACAAATTTGTAACATTATCTCACCAAGAGAAACCTTTAGGTGATGTTGGGGGAGGGGTTGGGCCTTCAGGCACTCCATAAGAGTCTGGCTAGGAAAGGTCACATGGACCTAGTTCATGTGACCCTCATAGATGATCAAGCTATGGGAAGACTTGTTATGGGTTAATGGAGGCCACTAGACATGATAGTTTCATGGAGGAGGTTGGTATCTTGATCATATCTATGTTCTTCATTGATTTTATATATAGTTTATTGTGTGTGTTTTTTTCTATATCCAATTATATGATTTTTGCAGTTGCTATGCCCGAATAGTAGACCCTCAATGTTGGAAGATGAATTAGTGTCGGTTTTTTCCATTGATGCAACAATAGAAACAACCTACTCATTTAGTGTACCGCACACTCAACTACGGTGGAATGAGTGATTCATGAATTAAAATGATCCTTCCTCACAAAATTTGTCATACATTTTTAGTCCTTGTTCTAGATGATTTTAGCTTGAATGTGCATGTGTTGCATAATGAATGCCAACTTGATCTTGCTTAAACAAGTATGCACTTCCACTTTGTTGCAATAGTTATAATGTTGGGTATAATTTTGGCCTTGATTTAGTGTTGTGAGAGTGCCATGTGAGAGTTGATATGTAGGGTCAATCTCTAGAATTATCTATTGCATGCTCTTTTAAGTGCACCAGTAGTGAATGTCCAATTTCACCAATATAGAATTTTCCATAGGAACATGGGATTTTATAGACCGACTCTACCAAGATTATAATGGTGTCTACGAGAGTGAAGGCTATCATGATATTCCTACTTCTTAGTATTTTTCTAATTTGATTTGTGGTACCTTTGATGTATGGAAATGTGAGTTTTGGGATATCCACCCTCCTATGTAAGTTTTCTATGTTCATTTGTTTGTGAATTCCCTTTCCAATCTACCAATTATTGTATTCATTCATTCAAAAGACCATATTAAGGTTATTTAGTTCATAGTTCAAGTGTTTTGCATCCGACATGATAGTGGCCCTTGTGGAAAGGGTGTAAATGATGCTTATTTTTTGAGTTGGATGGTCATGACAATCTACATGAAGGTATCTCTCTATGTGTGATGTCTTCTTATAGAGTTGTTACATGATTCTATTGTTGATCTTCTTGTTGAGCGTTACATCCAAAAATTAAAGTTGGTTGTCACTTTCTAGCTTAATGGTGAATTTGAAGTGTTATGAGAAACTATTAATGTTCTTGAAGAAGCCTTTAAGATCCTCTCTAGCATGTCTCCCTTTGGTGAAGATATCATCCATGTATCATTTCCTTACTCCTAGGATGAGTGGAAAGGAGTTTAAATCCCTTACTTGAAATTGTTCCATGTAGATGTTTGCAACTATTGGTGATAGTAAGGAGCCTATTTCTATGCCATGACTTTTCTCATATTTATTTCCTTTGGAAATAAAATATGTTGACTTAAGCCATATATTCACCAATTTATCATTTTCAATGTCTATGATGTCTTCCATGACATTAATGGCATGGTCCACTAGGACCTTGATGTAGAGAGACACTGTGTCAAAGATTATTATAATTTCATCTTCTTCTAAATTTTGGATTTTGATACATTTTATAAAGGATGATGAGTCATTTAAAAAAGTGTTTGTATTGGCAGCGGGAAGGATGAGTAACTTATCAAGAAAATTTTCTAGATATTAAGTAAAAGATCCTATCATGTTTACAGTCAGTGTTAAGGTGACACCATATTTATGAATCTTCAGGGAACCATATATACAAGCAATTATAACATTCTTTGGAGTGACCTTCTTCTCAATTGAGTCATCGAAAAATCAACACTTGATTACTGTGGACACTACAAGCATTATTTTGTTCCCAGAGTATTTATTGATTACTCTATAGTTTCTGCATGTGAGGTGCTCCATAAATTTCTTATGGTAATCTACTTCATCCATTACGATAGTATCATTCCCCTTGTTATCCTTGAGTACCTTAATGTATTTATTATTTCTCAAATCCCATAGATATTTTGTCTAACCCTTAGGCAAGTTGTTTTTTGGTGGTAAAGGATCTTAGCACTACTATAATACCCCTAGGCAAAACCCAATTGTAAATGTAAATACAAATGTACTTAAGTTGGTGAGTTGTTTGACATCATTTTTGTATGCACCTTACATGGTATAGTGCACACATGTACTGTGCAATAAAATGATGAAGTGTGCACATTCCAGGTACTGCACAGAGCAAATTTAAGTGCGTGTGATTTTGAGGCCATGGAGCCTTTGTGTATATGTTGTGTTTTATAGGCTGGTGAACTAGTTATTATAAGCTAGGAGTCTTATGTTTTGAATTAGGCCAGATAGCCTAGATGTTAAAGGCTAGTGCGCCTATTTTTGTATATGTCTTATCATTAATATAAAATACATCGTTTCCCGCAAACTGACCATGATAAAAGAGTATGGGNNGGGGGGTAAAAGTTAAGGAAAAGGGGCTAAGCTAGGGAGCTTAAGCCAAAAAGGGATATTATATTAATATTTCTTAAGTATAAAGTATGAATAACTATTTTATCCTAAGTTCTAAGGATGGGGACAAGTGGGCCAAAGTAGCTCCCAACATGACAAGTGTCAAATTGGGAACATGCATACATATAGTTTGGACTTAGTTCATCTTGCCATCAATCAATCATCCATTCAATCATTCTAGGAGCATTCACTCACTCATTCAGTTGTCCTCTGTACCTTCTTGTCACTGTATCTGAACCTGTATCCGTACCCATACCTATTTGTGTACCTGGTTAGCTTGGGAGTTGGACTGAAGAAGCGGGTTGTCAGGCCTGTGAGATACTAAAGAGACGAGTTGTCAGGCCCATGGGATACTGAAGAGGCAGGTTTTCAGGCTCGTGAGCAATCTCTAAAAGTGAGAGAATTATTGGGAATTTATTTCCGAAGGTGCTAAACTGCAGCTACAGGGCTCTGAGACTTCCTATCCGGCCTGTTGCTGAAGCCCATAAAGGAAGTGGCACAACTGAAGGACTGTTGAGCAGAGAAGGGGCACACTTCTTGGGGTGGGACATGCATGTGGGGAATGAGGGACTATAGGCTGTTAGTTTGAGTTGGCACCTATGACAGAGTCTTTCTTGTTGTCTATGATCCATTAGCCTGGTTAGGAATCCCTTTACCCGGGTGGAGTTTAGTCCCAGCTCGGGGGTGACCCACTACTGAAAGTGATGAGCAGTGTGGTCTAAGGTTGGGAGGTTTGTGGAAGGTCTGCACGTAGTTGGTGATATTCTTACCAAGATAAGTGTCAATTGTGTGATAAATTACATGTTGCATTATTATTTATGTGTTTATTTTTATGGGTGTATCCTATGTGTGGTTTATAACTATATTTATATTTATGGTATTGCATGTATGTGTTGCATGTATATGTTTATTGTTGTTTCAATATGAATCCGTGCATTTACAAAATGTATTTGTATGTTTAAGTTTTATATATAATTTCCACAAGAGTTCTATGTGTATATGTTTTAATTGCATGCAGTTCGAAAAATTTATGTGGCATAACTYAGTTAGATGTTGGGTATGTTACAGTATGTTGAGAAGAGAAAGAAAGCGTTTTCTGGAGTATCATGGCCCGACATGGGTGCCTGAGGATGTTACAATATGGTATCAGAGCTTCAGGTTTTCAACATTGAGCCTGGATGGGCCGAGGAAGTTGAGTTGAAGTGAAATTTCACAGAGGATTGATTTCGAAGTGGCCAAAAATTCAAGTTATAGAGCATCCATGGTAAAAAGTAACAACAATTGCGTGGAATTGGGAAAAAGCCCCAATTTCTGTTGTTAAATTCATGGGAAAATTGAGAAATTCGTCCAAGTGGTGCAATATTATTGATTTAATATATGTTCTAGCAAATTCAGACCTAGAATTGGTCGAATTTGAAGTTACAGTGAAGCCATAACAGATGGAGTGAGATTAGTTGATTAAAATTATCAATTCGTGAATTGAGTTTGTGAAAAATTTGTTTCAGAAATGTCAAACCACAACTATTTGTTGCTGCAAAGGTTGAACTAGTGTTATCGGGGTGAAATTGAAAAAAAAATCATAGTTGCAGAATGGCTATGGTAAAAAATGGGGAAAAAGTTAGGAAAAAGCCCCAATTTCTACAGCGGAATTCACGAGGAATTGACGCACATAAAAATGAAGGTGCACATGTGGGCGCACTAAAAATGCATGATGCCCAGTCAAAAGCTTATGATATGTAAAATTTGGCACTGCGCGAAAAATTTTGGTGTGCAGGTGCACGCACTAAAATTTGGCACTGCGCGGAAAAATGTTAGTGTGCATGTGTGCACGCTAAAATTTGGTGTTGCGTGGAAAAATATTGGTGTGCGGGCTTGCATGCTAAAATTTAGCATTGCACGAAAAAATATTGGCATGCAGGTGCACGCGCTAAATTTAGCATTGCACGGTGCAGATTGAGTGACGCATGTGTAATACTGGCACGCGGTGTGCATGCTCATAATAAGGTGCGTGAGGTGTGCACATGCATAATAATGATGCGTGTGGTGTGTGCAGTATTGGCAGAGCACAGAGGAATTTTTTTGGTGCGTGCGCAATGTGGGTTTATGCTGTCGCGCGATAGTTTAATTAATGTTGTGCGCGGAGTACTAGTGCGCAGTGGGGGCATACTAAAATTTGGCATGGTGCAACACGTAGAGTAAAATGGACGCGAAATATTAGTGCGCGACACACAAAAAAAAATTGCGCGCAACATATATTAGTGCAAGAACCAAAATTTTACGCGGTGGATATTGGCGTATGACACAAAAGTAGTGTGCACCAATTATGGGCACGAAAAAGAAGTGATGCACAGTGGATAGGTGCGCAGAGCATGAATTACCTTGAAGTGTTGTTGTGCATGCTAAATATCGGTGTACATGTTGAAATTAGTGCGCGCGAAGTCGTTTGGATGGTGAACAACAACATAAAACCAATGATTTTCTATGATGTTTTATACTTTTTGAACGTCATCTTTTTCAGCGCGTTTTTGAGGCCCTTAACAATGGTTTTTGTTATTCGAAAACCACAAGAACAAAGTATACCAAGGTACACTTGTCTCTGCATCTCAAATAAAAGAGCTCGGAGAGAGATTTCTAATGGTGTAACCGTTCGTCAAATAGAGCTTTTTTGAGAAAGTTACAACACAAACAGTGGAGGGTAAATTTTAAGACCCAACTAACTTCAAAGAGCCATAACTTTCTACTCTGGAATCGTATTGAGGTGTAGGAGCAGTCAATGGAAATATATTGAACCATAGAAGACAGTCCTAGAGCTGAATTAAATTTATGGGCATGTTAAAAATGTTTAAGATGACAAAGAAGGTACATGTAGCATTCCAAACCAAAAAATGAATTGGCCTAGAACTTCAACAGGCTGTAACTAGCAGCCGAGAACCCATAAAGAGGTGAAACTTGGAACAACTGTCCAAAATATGTATATGAAGAAACCCAATTGATATCCTATGAAAAATACAATGGAGTAGGTGCGAAAATGCATAATTACAGCACAAAGTTGCGCCAAGTTGAAGTGTGAACATAAAAATTAATGGGCAATTCTCAAATAGCCATAACTTTCTACTCAAGACTCAAAATTGAGCATGGGAGTAGGCGTTGGAAAGGTGTTGGAAAGTAGAATATAAATATTCACCCAAAAAATATATGTGCATTCAATTTTTTCAGGAAATTAGAAGAAATAATTCTGATATATTATTGAACCAGAATGGTTCATATTTTTCATGAAATTGTTGAGTCAGCTAACCTGACAAAGTTTTGTTGGATGCACATTTTGTAGAGTTAAAAACAACTAGATCAGATCAGGATCAACATAGATTCAATAGGAATGGAAGATGCAGAGGGGAATTACATCCAGGAAGATGAGATCAGAGGGATGGACGTCCATTTGGGCATTGAAGGAACAAACTCCAATGGACATGGAGAAGGAAGGGATGAAAACATGAATATGGTTGAGACCTTTAAAACTTTGCAGAAAGATGTCCAAAGCCACAAATATAATAATGAAAGGAATATGAGAGCCAAGGAGTAGCAAGAGGACTTCAACATGAAGTTAATGTAGATATTAAAAAAAATAGAAAAGAAATTGGATAAGGAGAGTGGCTCAAGAAAATCAGGAAGTCATAGGTCTCCTGATGAGAAAAGAAGAACCAGAAGTGTTAGCAGACATCACCATCACTCCCCAAGACATTCCAATAAGAGAGAACACAAAAACTCAAGTCCATCCCCTGTCAGGAAGCATAAGAGGTCTGGGGTGGATGAACAAAATCAAACCTCCTACATTTGATGGTGAGCACAAGAAGGATGAAGATGCAGAGACATGGCTGTTGGGCATGAGAAAGTATTTTCAATTGCATAATTATTCATCTCATGTAGAAGGAAGAATTTCCATCTATCAACTCAAGGGAAAGGCATCCATGTGGTGGGATCATCTTGTGTAGGTGCAACACATTAAAGAGAAAAGTGTTACTTGGAGGGAATTCAAGAAGTATTTTGAGAAGAAATACTTGACTAAGAGATACTATGACAAGAAAATGAAAGAGTTCTTTGAAATCAAGCTTGGGAGTATGACCATAGATGAATATGAAAGAAGGTTCTTAGAACTGATGAAGTATATTTCTTTCATCAAGGATGAGACAGTTAATATTCATAGGTATTTGAGTGGATTGTCGTCATTCATCAGTGACAAAATACAATATGATTATCCCAAAACATTGGAGGAGACCATAAGGCGAGATAAATGCCTATATGATCAGCAAAAATCAAGGCCAACTTTCCAAAAATATTGGGAATACAAAGAGAAATTAAATATGGATCAGAGGAAGAAGGGAACCTAAGGAAAGTGCAGGGAATTCCCAGGGCAGTAACCATCAGATAAATTTCAGCATTGCAGCTGGAAAAATGTTACAAAAAAGGGTGTCAAATATTTGCAACTCATATGGAAGAGACACTTAAAGATAAGGTGCAAAATTTGGAAGATCATGCATTCTTGGAATATTTTGAAGATGTGTTCAAGGAGGTACCAAGATTACCCCCTAAAAGAGACATTGATTTCTCCATAGATTTGATGCTTGGAGTATCTCTAGTATCCAAGACTCCATACAGGATGAGTACACCAAATTGAAGGAGCTGCAAATGTAACTTGATGACATTGTCATTGTCATTTTGGATGAAATCCTTGTATATTCCAAGTTATAAGAAGAGCATGAGCATCATTTGAGCATGGTGTTGCAAGTATTAAGGGAGCATCAGTTGTATGCCAAATTGAGCAAGTGCTCATTTTATCAGAAGAAAATTCATTATTTGGGACATATCATTTCAGAGGATGGGATAACAGTGGATCCTGAGAAGATAGAAGCCATTAGAGAATGGTCAGCGCCAAAGAATGTGACAGAGGTCATATCATTCATGGGCCTTGTAGGCTACTACATGATATTTATTGAAGGATTCTCAAAGATTTCACACCCAATCACTTCCTTACAAAAGAAGGGTGTGAAGTTTCAATAGACATTGGATTGTGAGAAGAGTTTCTAACACTTGATGAAATTATTAACAAGTGCTCCAATACTGAGGATTGAAGACCCAAATGAAGACTTCATTGTATGCACAGATGCATGTAAAGAAGGACTTGGTGGAGTCCTTAGTCAAAATGGATTTGTTATATGTTTTGAATCAAGGAAGTTGAAGGAGCATGAAAGACACTATCCCACTCATGATTTGGAGTTGGAAGCCATAGTGCATGCCTTGAGGAAATGGAGACACTACCTCATGGGGAAAAGGTTTGAGTTGAGAACAGACCATAATGGTCTGAAATATTTATTTGATCAACCAACTCTAAATTCTAGGCAAAGCATATGGTTATAATTTCTCAGTGAATATGAATTTGATATAAAGCATCTCAAGGGGAAAGAGAACAAAGTGTTTGATGCACTCAACAGAAGAGTGCATGAATTGCATGCTACAACCATTAGCATGTACCAATCAGATTTGAAAGACAAAATTTTGGGGGCTGCAAAATTAGATTTGCAATACAAGGAATTAGTGGCAAAATTACAACAAGGTAATTTGCAGCAGAAAATTGAAGAATACAAGCTAGATAATGATAAAATTCTCATGTACAGGGGTAGAATTTATGTACCAAATTCCCAGGATTCAAGAATTGAAAAATATGATATTGAGAGAAATGCATAATGTACCTTATGTTGGGCACCCAGGTTATTATAAAACTATTGCAGCTGTCAAGAGCCAATATTACTGGCCAAGAATGAAGAAATAAGTTTATGGTTTTATTGCCAAATGTTTGGAATGTCAAAAGGTAAAGGATGAAAATAGAAACCCAGTTGGTTTGCTACAACCATTACCCATTCCTGAGTGGAAATGAGAAATTGTAATAATGGATTTCATCACCAAACTGCCTAGAACAAACAAGCAACATGATTCTACCATGGTAGTGGTGGACAAGCTTACTAAATCTACCCATTTTATTCTAGTTAAGATCACTCACAAGGAAACTAACATTTCTGATGTTTATATGAGAAAAATTGTTCGATTATATGGCACACCCAAGACAATTGTGTTTGACAGAGATCCAAAATTTACCTCAAGTTTTTGGAAGGGATTGTTTAATGGATTTGGAACGAATTTGAATTTTAGTACAACTTATCATCCAGAATCAGATGGAAAAACATAGAGGGTGAATCAAGTGATTGAGGATATGTTGAGGATGTATGTGACGGATAAGCCAAAAAAATGGGGAGACTACCTACACTTAGTAGAGTTTTCTTATAACAATGGGTACCAAACATCTCTAAAGATGAGGCCATTTGAGGCACTTTATGGTAGAAAGTGCAACACACTGGTAAGTTGGGATAACCCAGCAGATAGAACAGTGGTTGGGCCAGATTTACTCAGTGAAATGGAGGAGAAAATGTTGAAAATAAAAAAAATTGAAAGGTTTCCCAAGAAAGGCAGAAAAGCTATGTTGATAAGGGAAGAACTGGAATTTAAAGTTGGGGACCATGTATTCTTGAAAGTGAAAGCCAACAGAAGTTCCCTCAAGTTGGGAAATTGTTCAAAGTTGGCAGCTCGCTATTGTGGTCCATTTGAAATCCTAGAAAGGATTGGTCCAATAGATTATATGATTGCATTTTCTGCATCTATGTCTATTCATAATGTATTAGATGTATCATTGCTCAAGAAATATATATCTGATGCTAATCATGTTATTGATTGGAGTGTGATTTAGGTGGAGCAAGAAGGCGCTTTCCAAGTGCATCCGGTATGCATTCTGGACTGGAAAATCAAGCATCTCCGGAATTGAGCGATAGGGCTTGTAAAGGTCCATTGGACCTAGTACGGTTCCGACACTACTTGGGAGCATGAAGATGCAATGCGGGTAGAATACCTGCATCTTTTTGAGGATTTTTGAAAATTGTGTTGTATATTACATGTACATAATGCATTGAGCACAATGCATAAATAAGAGGAGGTGATTGTAATACCCCAAGGCCGAACCCAATTGTAAATGTAAATACAAATGTACTTAAGCTAGTGAGTTGTTTGACATCATTTTTGTATGCACCTTCCATGGTTTAGTGCGCACATGTACTACGCAGTAAAAGGATGAAGTGTTCACATTCCAAGTACCGCGTGCAACAAACTTAAGTGCACGTGATTTTGAAGTCAGGGAACCTTTGTGCATATGTTGTGTTTTATAGGCTGGTGAGCCAGTTATTATAATCTAGGAGGCTAATGTTTATAATTAGGCAAGAGAGCCTAGATGTTAAAGGCCAATGCGCCTATTTTTGTACATGTCTTATCATTAATATAAAATACATTGTTGTTTGCAGACCTACCATGATAAAAGAGAATGGGGTACTAAACTCCACTAGTTAGGGAAACCAGGGGGCTAAAAGTTAAGGAAAAGGGGCTAAGCTAGGGAGATTAAGCCAAAAAGGAATATTATATTAATATTTCTTAAGTATAAAGTATGGATAATTATTTTATCCAAAGTTCTAAGGATGGGGACAAGTGGGACAAAGTAGCTCCCAACATGACAAGTGTCAAGTTGGGAACATGCATACATATAATTTGGACTTAGTTCATCTTTCCATCATTCAATCATCCATTAAATCATTCTAGGAGAATTCACTCACTTAGTCAATTGTCCTTCGTACCTTCCTATCACTGTACCTGAACCTGTATCCATACCCATACTTGTTTGTGTACCTGGTTAGCTTGAAATTTGGACTGAAGAAGCAAGTTGTCAGGCCCGTGGGATACTGAAGAGGCGTGTTGTCAGGCCCGTGAGAAATCTCTCAAGGTGATAGAATTGTTGGGAATTGATTTCCGAAGGTGATAAACTACAGCTACAGGGCTCTAAGACTTCCTTTCCAGCCTATTGCTGAAGCACAAAAAGGAAGTGGGGCAGCCAAAGGACTGTTGAGCAGAGAAGGAGCACACTTACTGGGGTGGGACATGCATGTGGGGAATGAGGGATTGTAGGTTGTTAGTTTGAGTTGGCACCTGTGACGAAGTCTTTCCTATTGTCTATGATCCATTATCCTGGTTAGGAATCCATTTACCCGGGTGGAGTTTAGTCCCATCTCGGGGGTGACCCACTGCTAAGAGTGATGAGCAGTGTGGTCTAAGGTTTGGAGGTTCATGGAAGGTCTGCACAAAGTTGGTGATATTCTTACCAAGATAAGTGTCAATTGTGTGATAAATTACATGCTGAATTATTATTTGTGTTTATTTTTATGGGTTTATCCTATGTGTGGTTTATAACTGTCTTTATATTTATGGTATTGCATGTATATGTTTATTGTTATTTCGATATGAATCTGTGCATTTATAGAATGTATTTGTATGTTTAAGTTTTATATATAAGTTCCGCACGAGTTCTGTGTGTATATGTTTTAATTGCATGCAGTTCGAAAAATTTATGTGGCATAGCTCAGTTAGATGCTGGGTATGTTACAATATGTTGAGAAGAGAAAGAAAGCGTTTTATGGAGTAGCATGGCCCGACATGGGTGGTCGGGGATGTTACAATTACCATGCATTAATCCTGCCTAATCATTTTAACATTTTCTATTTTTTGGATATGAGGGAAGATTCTCCTACAATATATCACTATTAGGTATATATTGTCCACATTTTAGTTTCTCCTTATAGACAATACAATCTTTACCAAGCAGGTTCCATGGGATAGCACAATTGGTTAAGACATGCGCACACTCTTCCAGTTTGGGGAGAGGTCATGAGTTCGAAACCTGTGTCCCTTGGGGCTGCGAAGCTTTATCACTCCCATACCAGCCACTATGTGGGGAAGTATCTGGCTGGGTTTCCAGCGCGGAATCTCCAACGTGGAAAAAAAAAAAATCTTTACCGAGCATTAGTGCATTGGCAGTATATGCTTTAATGATGATGGATACTTAAATAAGGACAATCCTTAAGAACAATGAAAACTCCTCAATGTTATTATTCATAAATGGTAAATGATATACAAACAATTTGGAACTAATTCATATTCATGGTTTCAATATGCGTGTGCATCATACCACTTATTTCTTATAATAATTGCGCTCTCAACACTATTTTGTTGTCATCACAAATATACAAAATATATATGTATTAATAATTATGGGTTCCATTTCATTGGATAATTCAACAAGGCTATAAAGTAGTATATACATACTGCTATGTAGAAATTGAGAATGGATAAATGGAAAAGGTTTAATGACAATGCGTGAATGGAAATCTGTCGCAAGGTAAGACGAGCCAAAAAACATTGTCAAGGCAGTTTCCTAGATTATGTTTGGTACGTTCTGGATCAACATTGTCACATTTGGATTAGCTTCTACTAGAAAGGGCCTACAACCTTTGAAAGTTGTTTCTTGTGTGTACCATAGTTACGAAGGAGTTGCCAGCTCGCTCAATACTCATTTCCATTTCTTCTCATGCTTCTCGTTTTGTTAGTAGATATTTTCCTTCTTATTAAGAATAAGCCAATTCAAATTAGCATTGGGTTTTCTTTTCCTTACGTTGGGGATGCGACCTTCGCTTCTATAGTTTAGAATGAAAAACTATGAGAATGAAATAGAAGTCCAATATTCAACGTCTATTATATTAACTGGTCCCGAGCTTCGCTTTGGTTAAATCCATTCCACGGAGAGAGATTATTTCCACATGTTACATGTATATTTAATAACCCTAAATAAATATGGGTTTTTTTGCTCATTAAAGATTCAATATCTATGTGCTAGCTAATCCTAGTACTACCTAATGTTGTGGTTCAGTGATACCAAAACGCGTAATTATTAAAATCACATTAATTTCAAGCAATCCATCACTCGCTCAGCAATAAGAGGTCAAATTCAATAACCAATAAAATGTTAGATGACTATTTTTCAATTATATATATATATATATATATATATATATATATATATATATATATATATATAATGTGATACTTTAAAAAAAATTCACAAACTTTTGGTAAACAGTCAACTAATAGATGGTCAAATGACCTATTGATCACCATATACTTGCACGACATGTATACTAATGTCATGGCCTAAAGAAACTAGGGTCTTTATTGTTGGGATTGGCATGCAAACTAGATAATGAACATAGAAGAAAATAATAGCACAACAAATAGAAAACATGAATAGAGAAGGTACACCGTACAACATAGATGAGTAGCAGGAAATGATATTCTTTATTTCTCAACCAACAATGGAGGAATGAATAAAAATATCAATAAGATCCTCATGGGATTCTACATTTAAACATGAAATATCTTAAGCGTTTTCAAGGTAATGGAAATCCAAATGCTTGAGAGTCCTCTGAATTGTAATTACAAGGGTACGTGTTGTCACCACCCAAAAATATCCACCTTGACTACAATTTTTCTGATACCTTGCTGAATGAATCAGCCGCTACCTTTCCTACAAGCCAAGATAAGCCAAACACCACTGCAGATTCTCTAACAATACTTGCTGCATGAACATGTATACACATTTTTATCTAGTATGGACCACTCTACCTCCTATGAATCAATCATAACCATAAGCTAAATCACTACAACCACTGTAGGTGATACTCGTGCTTTTGATATATTGAAGCACCCATTTTCATGCTCTTTACCTAGTTTTTCTATGTGTTCATTGACAACACCAACTGCATGTGAAATATTTGAACATTCCATCAAAAACATTATCCATCCTACTGCATTTGCATAAGGTACATGAGGCATATAATCCTTTTATTCCTTACTATCAAGACATAAGCTTGAACAAATATTACAATGGAAAGTTAAAGGGATATTTACTAGTTTCACAATGTTCAAACTGAACCTCATCATTATCTTCTCCATAGACTTGTGACAAGAACAACTTACCATTTTTTCCCGTCTCTGTATACTTCTATGCCCATGATTTTTTTTCTACTCCTGGATCCTTCATCTAAAACATCCTAACCAACTGAGCCTTTAACCTACTGATATCAACCATGCTTGGGCTTGCAACAAGCATGTCATCAACATATAACACCAAGATAATGAATATGGAATTGAAACGTTTGAAATAAACAAAATGATCATACTCACTTCTAATAAAATTTGGGCTCACCATGAAGGAATCAACCATATTGTATCATTACCTGTGTACCTTAGGCCATACAATGATTCCCTGAGTTTGCAAACAAATATCCCTTTGTGATACTAAACAACTTTTGATTGTCCCATGTACAGATCTCATCTAATGATGATTTTGTGGGCAGTAGAATCCCACAATATACATCCCTTATCTACATCACTATAACCAACGAAGATATACTTTCTTGACTAAATTCGACCAAGCCATCCAAGTGAGCCTTCACCTCTCATCTCCAAACTAATTTCAATGGAGTATGCAATCCATGGGCTCTAAAACATGAGCTACCAAATACATGTTCATGAAACCATGACTCATGACCTAACTCCCCCCCCCACCCTTACCATGACCAAAACTGACCAAACTTCCCTCAAATTCAAATTATCCGGGAATACTGCATGCTCCCCCTTATCACCTAGGTGTATGTCTATACTTTACCAGTAAAATTTCAACCCCAAGGTACGTAGGCCTAACTAGGTATTACAATCATATTCCCATTTAGGCCTACCTGAAACTTTGCATTCCAAAACTGAGTGAGCCCATCAACACTCTGATTCTATGCTTGACTTTCCACCATCACCACAATATCTAACTCTGCTTCCTTCAGAAACTCATCATAACGGTCCATGATTATCTCATTGAGGCATTTCATTAAACACTTTGCATGCATTCTGAAAGTGCTCATCAAGCAGGGTTTTATCCCAAACAAAAACCTCAGACTTAACACACATTTCAACAAGAACAAGCTCCAAAAAGGAATTTTATTCAAATCCCATTGTAATTACCTCATCGTGGACTTGGACTCAGTGTTCCTACTGACTAGTGTTTTTGTTGCTGCCTCTACCTTGAATTCAATTCCACCTGTTGCAGCCAATGTAGAAGCACTCAATACATGGTCTATTCAATCACCAACAACACCATCACCAACTTCTCCTCCTCCTATGACTTCCCCCACATTCAACTGAATAGGAGATAAATATTGGTTAAAAAATTGTTGTGTGACCTCGTTTACGTTGTGATCGACGAGGGTCTTGTGGATCTTGGCATCTCATATGAAACTCTTAATCTTATTCCAGTTAAATGAATTATCAACGTCGTTATGCAAATAATGGGAATAGTCCCCAAGCCAATATTCTTTGAATCCCCAATTTGACAGCACCTCCCTTGCACTCTTGTTGGTCACAATGAAGGAAAAGACTGTTAAGTAGAAGAGTAGGATTATGAGTAAAAACATGAAGAATAGATACACCCTCAACAACAATCTGACCCTGCAACAAGCTCCAAATAATCCCTCCAAGGACACCAATAGTAGGAACATACCAATTACTATCATAATCCACTTTGGGAACTTGGTGCAAACTAAGTTTCCCTTTGTGGCCAACCATATCCCCCGTCCTAGGATGAAAATAGAGACTAAGAATGTAATTCCATTAATGATCCCAATGATTCTAATGCTAAAATGAGACATCTCTCCTCTCCTATTTCCTCAGATATTATACAAGTATTTCTTCTCTACGACGGGCTCCTTCTACACTACGTGCATGGAAAAAATCACGTCGAAAATGCCAAACCTTTGTAACCTATTTCTCAATGCGCGGATTGGAAAATCCTTTTCCTTTGCTGCCTCCCTTAGTATGGCTCGACTTGTCTCCTATACACATGAGATCTCTACAAGCATATATTTCCAATGGGATATCACACGCCTAAAATGGATATCGTATGCAAAAGTTATGACCCCAGGAAGTTAATGTGCTAACTTACCCAAACGGGGCCCACATGAATTTTTGTGTTTCATCTCCTAGGGTTAGGTTTTTGGATGTCTAGGGTTTTGGCATTCGTGTTTATCATAAAAAGGCCTTCAGAGCCTCATTATAATCATCTTCTTGCGAATGAGTGTAGTCGTCACATCTCTTCTCAGAGATAAATCTCCCACCATTCTAATGAGTCTTGCACTATGTATTTTTATAGTCTTTTTACAATTATTTCATTAATAGAAATCAAGTATTGTTTTATTTCTCTATTTCTGGAAATTTTCATGAGTAGTTCATTGTAATTTCTCTGCCTTCATTTTGTTCCGAAAATAATCTGGATCACAGGTTGTACAGACTCAAAGGGAGCTAGTGATTAGGAAGAAGCCAACATGGTTTTGTGACACTTTGCAGGATGCAAAGGGACATGCAACAAATGTAAGCATGGTTCGAGGATTCTCTAAGAGAGAGGGAGTTGATTTCAAAGTTCGAGATGAAGGATCTTGATTGGATATATTTTGACTGGAAGCATGGAAGGCACCAGATAATATCTTCAGTTACGATACTGGAGAGGTTTAGCATGATGGACATGAAGTCCATGGCCACACCTATGACGACACATTTGTGGAAGTTCTGTGATAGAATAGACATTTAACTTGTAGAGAGCACCTTGTGCTAGTATATGGTTGAGCCATGACTGTATTATTGGGCTACAACACATCATGCAGGTACCTATGTTGTGGTACAGATAGATATGATTGGTATTCGATGATGAAGTACAACTGTCGAGATATATAATTTTTGGATTGAGAGTGTAGAAGACAAATCGAGCACCTGGGGTGATACTTCATCTTGGGATCGAGCAGGATTTCCATACTAGCAGGGAAGTTGATATCTATAGCACTTAGTCATATATCACATCCAGTGACGCAAGTTATGAAGAAGGGTGGCTTTCAAAGGATCTTGCAGGACTTCATCAGAGACATGGTGAAGGAAGGAGTAGTGAGGCTGCATCACATATCCACAAATGAGTAGGTAGCTGAAATTTTCACTAAGCTTCTGTCTAGGACAAGATTGGAAGGAATGGAAATGTTTCCCTAGGGGAGTGCTGATGATTACAACATTGTGTCGATATTCCAAGATTGATCAGTCAGACTTGATCATGTGGGAATAGGCTCAGATGTAATCTTTGATGAACTGAAGATTTGAGTTGTTGCTTGATCTCTAGGATGATATCGGGTAGACATTCCAATATYGGTCAGACAGACTTGATCATGTGGGAATCCTAGGGTAGTCTTCGATGAAATGAAGGCTTGGGACCTTGGTATAGTATTCGATGGACGGAAGACTCAAATCCTGACGTAGTCTTTGATGGAATGAAGCTACGTAGTTCTCGATGGACTGAGGACTCCTCCAATGTGTCTSAATTTCATTGGACATAACACTCATGGTGAGGTGAGTGGCCCCGACAAGAATCMGGCCTACCCTTCTCCCAGTACTGGGAAACAGACCAGGGGAGATAGGGAACATCTACATCCAAAGTAGATGTTCCTTGACATCGTCTTCGACGGACTAAATACTCGAGATGCTTAAGGTGCAATTCCACGTGTCCAATAGCATCAAGCTAAATGCATTCACAAAGTGATATTATCGGAATATGTACATTTTGGGACTGATCTTGATCATTCTAAAGATTCTCATGATCATGTGGGAACGTGGACATTCCAGGATTGACTATGAGGTGAATGTGACTCTGATGTGGTCATAATACTTATCATGGGACAAGAACGACCCGAGGTTCTAGATACATGGTTGTGGAGATGAATCATCAATACAACTAATGAGGCTCATGGATAAACTTTTCTATGAAAGAAGAATACCAATAACAAGTACAAGACATGTTTGATGAATGTATTCCTCGTTGAGAGGGAGTGTTAGGTTCTGGTAACTTTGGGAATCCATTCATCAAGAAGAAACACTAAAGAAACCCCTAGAAGAAGTTCATAATGAGAAGTTGGCTCCAGGATAAGAAAACAAATTAATTTAATGTAAAATAACATTGTTTTGATGTAAATTCGGCCTCAATAAAGGCTCAGGTCATCCCAGGAAGAAGTAAATAGTTTAATTTAAATAGGAGGTGCCTAGGCCTCATTTGAAACCACCAGAACTCGTCATCTTCTCAAGAAGGTTCGCTACTGTAGCTAGGAAGCCGAAATTGTAACAAGGAGACATTCTTTTCTTGGTTTTGAGCTTTTGGGATAGGGTTTCTCTCTCTCCTATTGATGCGCTATCTTGCCTATTTTTTTTTTTTCTGGATGAGCACACATTTTTTTGTGTTATGGTTTCTTCATTATGACATTGTACTTGTGGTTCTTGGTTGGATATTATTCTAGAGGAAGAGTTGTTGGGTTTTCCCCCCATTGTGGATTTTCCCAAGGTAAATTTTGTGTCTCTTTGTGCATGGTGTGACTTTAGTGATCTTGGCATATTTTTATGTGTATAATTATAATGTGACATATAATTATCTAGATCTGGAAACACATATAAAAATCAACATGGTATCAAAGCGAGACTGAATATCTGCCATAGCATAGAGATTGGGAAACTCCAGACATTTGAAATTCAGGTATTGCATCAACTACTGCAGATTTGAATATGTGGAAGGTTCGTAGGCCTGAAAGAATCCATTTATATAGTTTAGAAGAACTAACTGGGGAAGTTGAGACCATATGGATACTCTCCTAACCCTAGCGTATCTTTCCTTGGGATTAGATTCTCAGTTTGACGAAGTTTTGAAAACTGCAACGGGTGTTGCAAGTGTTGCATTTTCTGCAACTGCACAAAACCCTAGAAGGTGATTTCACCCACTTTCTGGAGTACGCTCGTCAAAGTAAGGCTACCAAGAAGTGCTCCTAAGAAGGGCACATCTTACCCTCAGAGCAGAATTCCAAAATTCTCATTTAAAAAAATTAGGGTTTCCTCATAAACCCTAGTTCAAGATGTCTTGGCAGCTACAGATTGAAGATGGAACTGATCACCTTGGCATGACACTCTATGGTGAGTACAAAAACTTTGTTTGATTTTTTTTTATTTCTCTTATTATATTTTTGTTCAAGGACAGGATGTATCCCAGTACTGAGCTTGATGAGAAGCTTGAAGGTGTCGATAATTTTTGAGCATGGAAGTATAGAGTGATGCTCATTCTAGAAGAGAATGATCTAGAATATTTCATAAAATAAGAAGTTCTAGAACCAAATGAAGATGAGGCCAAATCAAAGTATAAAAATAACCTAGTTAAGGCAAAGAGAATCATTCATGATTCTATCAAGGATCATTTGATCCCTCATGTCTCACCATTGACAACTCCCAAGCAAATGTTTGATGCCTTATCCCGATTATATGAAGGCAAGAATATTAACCAGAAGATGATCTCGAGGACACAACTAAAGAATGTGAAGAAGAAAAGTTTAGAAACTATCGAATCATACTTCACAAGGGTGTCTCAAATCAAAGAACAACTTGAATCCAGTGGAGACACAATCAAAGAAGTCGAGTTGGTGATTACTACATTGAATGGTCTCCCCAGATCTTGGGAATCATTCATTCAGGGTATATGTTCAATAAGAAGGCTAACAAGGTTTAGCATACTATGGGAGGATTGTACTCATGAAGAAGCTATATTGGAAGCAAGAGAAGAGAAACTAGGAGATGAGGAAAATTAAGCTCTAGTAGCACATACCAAAAAACAAAGAGAAAGAAGGAAGTTCACTCACACAGGAAGCCTCATGGATTACAAAAGACTCGCAAGTTTAAGAAGGATTTAACAAATTATAGATGCTTCATCTATCAGAAGATGGGACACATTGCAGTTAATTTTCCCAAATCTAAAGGTTAGGTCAAAAAAGGAAAGTATAAAAGACATCATGCTCATGCAACAGAAGATGATGAACCTGATCATGAGAAAACCAGAGAAGAAGACTCAAGTGAATAATATGTATTGATCTCATCTCTTACGGGTACATTCACTCATGGAAGTGACACATGGGTTATTGATAGTGGTGCTTCTAAGCACATGACTGGTTACAGGGAGTCTCTCTCAGATCTAGTTCAGAAAGAATTACCACACAAGGTGAAGCTCAGTGATGACTATCAATATCCCATTAAAGGAGTAGGAGAAGCATCTTACAAGTTAGATTTCAGAAAACCTATGAAGATGAAGGATGTTTTGTATGTACCTGGTTTGAAGAAGAATCTCCTTTTTGTCTCAGCTTTAGATGAGAAAGGATTCATAGTTGCTTTCATTGATGGTGAAGTCCTCATGTGTCCAAGAGGAAAATCTATTGATGATGCTATAATGATTGGTGTCCAAGAAGGAGGCTTATACAAGTTAAAGGGACATTCAATTTTAGCATTGGCACATAGTACAATTACTCCAAGTGAGCTATGGAATAGAATATTTTCTCACATACATTACAAATAACTGTCGGTCGTGAGCAAGATGGTGGTAGGGTTGCCAGAAATCCAAGTGAATCATGAAGGCATACGCAAGGGATCTGCACAAGGAAAGAATGTGAAGAAACCATTTCCAAGAAGTGATAACAAATCCAAAGGAGCCTTGGACATTACACATTCAGACATGTGTGGACTGATGTAAGTCTTTTCACTTGGCATGTGTGTATACTATGTTTCATTTATTGATGATTTCTCACGTAAAACTTGGATTTATTTTTTGAAAGCTAAAGTGAAGTATTAAACAACTTCAAAGAGTTCAAGGAACTTGTTGAAAACTTTTCTAAAAAGAAGATAAAGATACTAAGGTCAGATAATAGAAGAGAATTCATATCAGATGAATTCAAGGCATTCTACAAGGAAGTTGGGATTAAGAGGGAGCTCTCTACTCCCTAAAATCCTTATAAAAATGGTGTGGTAGAAAGAAACAAGCACACAATCATGGAAGCAGTAAAGGCCATGATTCATGATCAAGATTTATTGATGCATCTGTTGGAAGAATCATCCAAAACTATTGTATATGTACATAATGGAAGTCCCTACCGTGTACTTGGGAACATGTCACCAGAAGAGATGTTTTTAGGACAAAAGCTAGAGGTCATCCACCTAAGGATATTTGGTTGTCTAGTATATCTGCATGTCCCCAAGGAAAAGAGATCAAAGTTGGAAACTTCAGGAAAGAAGGGTATATTTGTTGGATATAGTGATACATCTAAGGCATACCAAGTTTACATCCCTGGTCACAAACAGATTGAGACTAGAAGAGATGTCATATTTGATGAGGATACAACCTTTAGTAGATCAAGACAAAATAATTTAGATGAGATTCATGATGAAGTGCAGGAAGCTCCCAAATTTATAGATACATATGTAGGTGATTATGTTGTACTAAAAGATCATGATATGGAAGAACCACAAATACCTGCAGTTCATCTCAAGAGATGAATACAAAGAAGAGAAGACCATGTTGGGCTTAGGAAATTATTCAGAATGAAGAGAAGTATGGTGCCCCAAATGGATCCTTCAGAGAAAGAAAGAGACCATGACCATACTCTAGTTATGTGGCATTGCTAAGTGACATTATTGATGTTCATCCTACCAGTTATGAAGAGGCTATAGAGAAGAAACAATGGAAGGATTCCATGGTTGAAGAGTACCAGTCCATTATAAATAATGATGTTTGGGATGTGGTTCTGAGACCGAAAGAGAAGACAATGGTAAGTTCCAAGCGGATTTACAAGACAAAGCATTCAGCAGATGGAAGTATCGAGAAGTACACAACAAGATTTGTGGCACGTGGTTTCTCCTAGAAAGAAGGAATAGATTATGAGGAGACATCTGCTCGATCATAACTTGAAGTGAATTTGGAATTAGACTTAGGAATGAGACTTGGGTATGAAACCAATTTTTTTTCCAAAACTAATAAAATATGTATAAAAGATTAAAATAGACTTAGACTTAGGAATAAGACTTGCAAAAACTAATAAAAAATATATAAAAGAGTAAAATAGACTTAGACTTAGGAATAAGACTTGGGTATGAAACAATTTTTTTTGGCCAAAACTAATAAAATATATACAAAATGTTAAAATATAAAATCAAATGATTTTAAATTAATATTTTTTTATAAATATTTGATCTTTGGTAACATTTGGCAAAGGACATTAGGCATTTTCAAATAGAAACAAAGAAAGAGCAAGGTAGATTCTAACTCATGGGAGGATAATCATATATGCAGGACTCATTGGATTAAAAGTTTGAGAACATGGAAGACCTACCAAAGTTTGCACAAAAATTGATGAAAGGTCAAAAATTTTGACGGGGTAGATTTTGGTGCTAACAGTTACCATAGGAAAAGGGAGGGGGGAGGGGGGATATTTATGCCTACCTAGTGAGAAATGGTTTTGAATCAGTTATTTTTGTAGCAAACGCCCTTAGCGATATGTATGCCAAGTTTGGCAGAATAGGAGAAGCACAAAGTTTTTGATGGCGCATTACAGAAAGACATTGTCACCTGGAGTACAACAATTGAAAATTATACTCATAAAGTCTATTCCTATAAATCTCTTAAATTACTCCAACAACTAGCATTCATAGACATAAAACCTAACCCAGTCACCATTGTTAGCATTTTACTAATATGTGCTAGTTTAGCAACTTTGCAGCAAGAGATGCAAATCCATAGCTATATAATTAGAAATAGATTTGAGTTTAATATAACTGTGGGAAACACTCTGATAGATATGTATGCCAAATGCAAAAATATAGAAATTACATGTCATCTGTTTAATAAAATTTCACAAGAAAATGTAGTTTCATGGAATGCTATGATTGCTCGTTATTGTAATGGAAATAATGATGAAGCCTTGAAGCTCTTTTATCACATGCAAGTTGCAGGCATGCAACCCAACTTACTTAAAAATTATGCTTCTTTTTCCAAATATGTAAAGAGTATATTGCTATTCAATGAATACCTTTTCCTACTATTATATATGGTTTTATATGGTTCAATATCTAGATAGAATGGCACTTGAAAACTAGATGTCCACAATTGCATATGAATTTAGGAATTTGGTACTTCTTCAACTAACTCTTTCATTTCTATGTTTTGTCCTTCTGTGGGTTTTGAGAAAAACAACCTAGATACAATCAACATAAACTTCAACTACAGCCAAAGAAATATCATGAAAATATATCTACTTAGCTGATCCTTGGTCTTTATACTATCATTCACTAATGTTAAAACCTATGTAAGAGCTATGCGAATGGATTTTCCTGAGGAGCCAAACAAACTACAGTTTATATCATCATGCCCTGAACTGGGTAGCATAGGAGCCGAAGGAGAAATGCTTTCCAAAAAAACAAACGAAGGCAATGGGGAGAGGAAATTCTCCAAAGCAGTCTCATAGCCCACACAGAAAGCCAAAGTATGAGCATAGGTGTATACCTGATCATATCAAACACATTCCATTTCTCACCTTCCATTTTGACTATGCTGATATTCGTTAATATTGATAATGATAAAGAGGAGGACGAAGAAAAATATGAAAATGATCATTCTATTAACATTAACACTCTGACAACCATGTTGAATATTGATTCAACAAGTGTATTAGGTATCGAAAACTTCATTTCCTTGACACCTGCAAATCTCTACAAATGGAATTTTTTAGATAATGAATATCATCACAAATGATGACAGAGGTGTCGATTTCTTCGGACATTGCTCTCCTTGACAACAATTTCTCACATGGCTTATGAAATCCGAAATCCTTCCCCTCCCTAACGGAGCCATCTTCACTCAGCTGATCCATTCCACATCTGTAAACACTTGGCAACTGGTATTCTCACTCTGTCACCTACAAACTCGTTATTAGCACACTGGTATCTGGCAACCAATTTCTTTGATAAACAACTAGAAGAAAATTGTTTAAAATTTCCTCTTGGTGCCAAGCATTGGGGATTTAAATCTACATTTTTTTTTTCCCAATGGAAATAATCCCACATGAATAAGGAAAAAAATGATTTTGGTGAATAAATATTAACATTCCCTGATCAGTTAGACACATTGAGCATACATATGGTTCCTTGTGGGCTAGGCACTGGACTTTAATGAATTATATGTGTTAGTTCAATGGATTGTATGGCTTGACATATAGTATAGTTTGTGGACATTGATCTCGGTGCTAAATTTGGTAGATAATTAGGACTAGATATTAAGACACTTGAGCACACACCACTTTAAGACACTTGAGCACACACCACTTTTTGTTTTTGCTAAAATGTTTTCATAACAAAAACTAAAATTTTCTTTTGTTAAAAAAAAAATTGACATATAGTATAGTTTGTGGACATTGATCTCGGTGCTAAATTTGGTAGATAATTAGGATTAGATATTAAGACACTTGAGCATACACCACTTTTTGTTTTTGCTAAAATGTTTTCGTAACAAAAACTAAAATTTTCTTTTGTTAAAAAAAAATCTTAAAATCTGAAGAAAGATGTTAAAATGTTTTCATAACAAAAACTAAAATTTTCTTTTGTTAAAAAAAAATCTTAAAATCTGAAGAAAGATAAATGGTATGATAAATAGTAATTTTGGATAATGATTTTGTCATTTTGGAATGCATATTTTGTTTTTGCTAAAATGTTTTGATAACAAAATCTAAAATTTTCTTTTGTTAAAAAAAAATCTTAAAATCTGAAGAAAGATAAATGGTATGATAAATAGTAATTTTGGATAATAATTTTTTCATTTTGGAATGCATATTTTTGTTTTTGCTAAAACGTTTTCATAACAAAAACTAAAATTTTCTTTTGTTAAAAAAAAATCTTAAAATTCGAAGAAAGATAAATGGTATGATAAATAATAATTTTAGATAATGATTTTGTCATTTTGGAATGCATATTATAGGCCATAGATCATAGGATTTGTGGGAAAAAGCGATCAATAAAATCTTGTCAAGGCTCGATGGGGAATTTGAAGGTTATGACAATTGGCAAAAGACCTTGGAAGTTTTGGAAAATCTAGCTTTAATCTGATGGAGCTAAAAATTTTGATGGTACATTTTGAGCACTAACAAGACGACTTTTACCAAGGGATGACGTAAATGTAACCAATCCCCAAAAATTACCAAACCAGACTGATTAGTCCACCAAAATGACTAATAGATTATTTAAAATCGAACTTGAGTAGCCACCAATCTAGGAAAAGTGAAAAGGGGGACCAAAAAAGGGGAAAAAAGGCCAAAAAAGTCCATAAATAGAGGTGGACAACTCATTTTCACCATTGCAAATTGGAAATTAACAACAAAATAAAAAAAACCCTTCATCAAAAGAGTGAATTTCAAGATCTACGGAGGACGCAAAACCCTCCTACTTGGACCAAGTAAGTAGAAATTCCCTCTTACACTTCAATTCATTTATTGATGTTTATTTTTTAGTTTTGGAGGCGCGCTCCCTTGTAAAAGGGGTGTGTCTGCGTGTACACGATTTGTCCAAGGCTAGTTGGCATATGTAATTTGGTAGAGTAATAAACATCCCAAGTACATATGTGACCGTGTAATCTACATCCTGCATATGCCTCCTTTTGCATTGAAAAAATAAAACACAAGTATTAATCCCTCTCTAAATTTTTGTATGTGATAAGATGTATGTTCACTAAAGGGAGAGGGAGAATGAGGAGTTGGACGTCTTGTTCAAGGAGGACCCTATGGTTGTCACCTCACTAAAACAATGTTTCTTATGGAAATTCTTCCAGTGTTTGTTCATGAGGGAACAACTAAGGTTGCTTAACGCTCTTGTGGAGTATTGTCATCCTAATGCAAAGGCTTTCATGATGTAGGGTCAATCACTAACCTCGACTACAGAGGATATTTACTTCTTGACTAGTCTCTCCAGAAGAGGGGAACCGGTCAACTTGAGGACCTTTCCTCTGGGGCCGTTCAACATTGAGGACTATATCAACATGTATTGTGAGGCTGGTACTGAGAAAGTGGGTTCTAAAGTGTCGATTCATAAGATCACTAGCCTCTCTCTACGAGTGATTCCACTCATGATTGGGTGGATTATTGGATCCACAACACTCCATCAGGCCTCTCACGCACATATGCAATGTGCAGTTCAGTGTTTAGAGGAAAAAATATTTGACGAGAGTACCACCATGCTAGTATGCATGAAGAGACAACTCACAGAGTGTCGTAGGTGTAGCAACAAGAAATTCAGGTTTGGTACCATCTTATGTTCCTTATTCTTCAAGAGGGTGACCAGTCTTAGTCCTAGAGAGATAGTACGAGGGCATATTGCCTCTTTCCCAACAGTGAGCAGGTGGGCGATTTTACTACCTAGATAGGGTGGAGGAAGGACTATAGAGGCCTTCGACGACAAATTATTTGACTGGCAGGCACGTCAAATTCCAATCATAGAGGATTATACCTATGCAAGGATTAGCTTCCTTAGAGATCTAGACATGCCCGTTCCCCCTGAAGAGGAGCATGGAAAGATGGGTAACATATGTTTTTGAAGTTATTAAATTTTTAATTTATATATATATTCTTTTTATGTGTGTGTCAGAGTACTAACTAGAGAATCTGTTATGTGCATATGTGGGACCTATTTGACCGACAGACTTCACCAGAACTAGGTGTCATGCTCGACTAGAGGCAGGACCAACAACGACAGGAGGATCGACAACTGCGGGAGGACCCCTAGCCAGAGACACTGAAAGAGTCCTAGGACGAGTGGAGAGGAACCTTGATGATCTCACTCATGCATTTCCTATGGATGAGATCGAGTATCTCCACCTAGCAATGCAACCACATGTAGTAGGCGTGCCTCGGACCTGGGTCCAGTTATTCCAGCGACTTGCGAACACATTTGTTTACTATAGCAGGGCCAATAGTCCTAGACCTTAGATAGCGTCATACCATTTGCATGTCAAGGGAACTTTTTGTACTATGTATTTTGAGGGATTAAGCCTAACGATGTATACCGATGAATTTTGAGGCTTTCATTCCCACTTTTGTACTCTTGACACTATTTTGGACACACACACACACACACACACACACACACACACACACACATATACATCTTTTTGTATTATGGATACCATTTTTTACAAATGTATTTACATGTGTATGTGTGTGCTTTTATTTTTACATGTGAGCAAAATGACAATCTAAAACTTGATTAGCTAGAGTATCAGTTAAATGATTAAATCTCCTAGGAACATGAATATATGTAATGTAATCAAAATATCGTTCTAAGAGACGTACCCTAAGGAATCGTCGGTGAAGAGTGGGATCATAAACAAGATCAACCCCATTTCACGGGGACACAACCAGTTGAGCATCTAGGTAAACCCGAAGGCGAGAAATTCCATGTGACAAAGAATCACGTAGAAATTCTATCATTGTGTTGTAGTCGACAACATTATTGGTTGTGTCACCTAGACAAATACCTCGGGAAGATAACAACTAGTCTCTAGCTGTGAAAATCACCCAAGTTGCAGAAGCAAGCCTCTAAGTGTGTCAGTTAGTCCTGTCCACAAACCCAAAGTAAACCTCTGATTCACTTGACATCTGCCACAGTGAAAAAATAATACATAAATAAATACACGTCCACAAGAAAAAAAAGACAATAAATGTATACAAGGCTATACATATATACAAGAAGCCACCCAGGTGACTAAACTAATAGTAGTACTTATTAAGGTAGGGCCCATTTCTAGGCTCCGCTAAATCATTTACCTCAAAATCAAACAGATGGTAAGTGCCCTTCTCTAAGACATATTTCACAATGAAAGGTCTGAACCACATGGGTTTGAACTTGCCTGCCCCCGGGGAATATTTGTCTTGGTCATAGACCAGGACAAGATCTCCTTCAAAGAAAATTTGAGGGTGAACGGACCGATCATACTGACACTTGACTCGTTTCTTATGAGCCTCATTTTCCAAGGCTACATCATGACGATGCTCATCGAAATGCTCGAGATGGAGTAGGAATTCCTCAAGTGGTGAAGTGTCGGGACGTAGATCCACTACCAACTTTAAAGAAGGGATCTGACACTCAATGGTTGAGACTGCTTCCATCCCATATATGAGTTGAAAAGGTGAAAAACCGATGGTAGTATTCATAGACATTCGATAGGCCCATAGCGTCGAATACACCATCAAATGGAAATTTGACTTGGCTGAATTGATCATCCGCTGAAGAATATTCTTGAGAGACTTATTCACATCTTCAACCTAACCATTCACTTGCGGATAATAGGGTGATGAATGTTCCTATTTGGACCCAAGATTTGATGTTAACTCAGTCATCGTTTTATTCTCAAAGTGACTACCATGGTCAGTGAAAATATCCTTCGGGATACCAAATCTCGCGACTATAGGATTGAAAATGAAAAGGGAAGTCGTTTCACTATGATTGTTAAATGTCGGCATAGCTTCAACCAACTTAGTGAAGTAGTCTACTGCTACGATGATATAACGATTCCCCCTGGTAGAAGTTGGGTGACATGTAGTGAAATCAATCCCCCATAGGAGTAGGGTGTGTCTGCATCTTCCAACAGAAGATATGGCATGGGTGGCACTTCTTGACCACCTCAACGCAATCCTTGATTAACGAGGGCTAAAAGTATCTTTCATGTAGAATATTTTGGGTTGTTTCCAACCCAGAGAAATGATCACCACATGATCTAGTGTGACAATCATTCAACACGAGATCTACTTCTTCGTGGGTAATACATCGCTAAAGAATGCAATCTACACCTCGACGATACAAAGTGTCATTGAGAATGACATAGTTTCGTACCTGGTGTCAAATTCTTCAATGCTCATCGCGAGAAGCAGAATAAGTGCACTTCAAAGTTAATATACAAAAGTATATCTCCATACCAGGGGTCTGAAGATGTAACTAGAAAAATATCTTCGTTAATAGGTGAATCTTAGGGCATAATATTACCAGACTCAACCGATAGTTCCAAAATTAGTTCGGAAAAGACCAATGACATTTTAGATTTCACAGAGACAAAATCTAAGTCAAACTCATGTAGGATAATTATCCATCTACTGATCTTTCCACCAATGACTCGTTGTGTTAACAAATATTGGAAAGGGTTGAGGACGACAATGACGATGGTATTGTGAAGCAAGATATAGTGAAAGAATCATTGGACAACGTGGATAGCTGCCAAAGCAAGTTTCTCAACATGACATTAGTTGAGTTCTGTTCCAACCAGGCCTCGAATAAGATAATAGATAACATGCTCTTCAAGCTTGTCATCCTCTTGGAACAAGACCATTCATATGGTCAAATCTGCAAAAACCAAATACAACAAGAAATATCTGTTATAATTAGGAGGCCGAAGCAGAGGGGTCGGTGTCAGGGCACATTTCAACGCTTCAAAAGAGAGCTAAGTTGCTTCATCCCAACATAATGGGACCCCTTTTTTCAAAAGACACATGAAGAAAATTTGTTTTCCCTGTAGGCTTTGAAGCTGGGGTATTGTGCATGGGGGAGGCAACTGAACTATCGCCCCAACCTTGAGAGGACCGACCATGATCCCTATTGTCAACATGATGAAACCTAATAAATGACCCGATGTCATGCATAAATTGCACTTTTTAGGATTCAAGCAAATCCAGTAGTAGCGACATTGCTCAAATATTAGTCATAGATGAGCGGGATGATCATATTGCTTGCGAGAACATGATGCAATATCATCAAGGTACGCCTCAAATATGTGTTTGAGATTGTGAAAAGTGAATGACATGGCTCGCTGAAAGGTAGCTCCAACATTCTTCGGGCCAAAAGGCATCTTTCGATATGCGAAGGTACCCCACGAACAAATAAAATTTGTTTTATGTTGGTCCTCGGGTTTTATTTGAATGTGATTATATCCCAAAAAACCATCCATGAAAGAAAAGACTTTGCAACCTAGACACTCATTGACAATCTGATCATTAAACGAGGTTGGAAAATTGTCTTTCGGGCAAGCCTTGTTCAAATCATGGAAATCCATACAAACGTGAATCATGCCCTATTTCTTGTTGACAGGAACCAGGTTTGATACCTATTCTGCCAATTGTATAGTGTAGATGAAACCAACTTTGAGTAGGTTCTCTACTTTTGCCTTGATCGTCATTGCTTTTCGAGGATTGACCAGACGAAGATTTTGTCAGATCAGTTTGACATCAGGATAAGTTGTGATTTTGTGTTCGACAATTCATGGGTCGATGCCTGACATATCCTTGTAAGACAAGGAAAAAACATCACAGAATTCCTTGAACAACTCAATGTAAATTTGAATCTCTTTGGGGGAGCAATCTGATCCGAAAAAAACATTCTCCATGATGCCAAGGGTTTGGGAGATATCGATAGGAATTATTGTAGCAATGCTTGCCATGTTACCCTCGACGTAAACTCTGTGCGTATTGAGAGGATTAATAGGACAAGGGATATCTTCATTCATGGTCAAAATGAACTCTCCTGCTTCTATTCTACTAAGATCTAGAAGAAAATAATATCTATGATCCAGATCATCCCAAGGTTTGTCGGGACCAGTGATTGCCTCTAGAATCGCCTCATCAGAGGGTAAGACCAAGTCTAAAGGATATTGAGTGGAAAGAGAATCCTGAGCCCAAATAGAGTCAAGAACAGGATATAGCTCCTATGAGGGAGTCAGGTTGGGGTTGGTCGAGGCTTGCTGGACAATACTATATGCAACCTCAGCTTTGGATAAGGGCATGGCCATGCCAAGGTGTCATGTCCCTTCCATCGAAGTCGATGGGGAGGTTAAATTCCACGGGTCGTGAAAGTATCTCATTTTAAAAGACGACACTTGGAAAATTGCAGCCCTCAGCTGGTCGGTAACAACCGATATAAACTTTACATAATTGGAAGGTAGCTGATAATCAAAAGTTCCTATCAATAACAGAAACAAACCGGAATCTAAGTTGACGGTGCCAGGCTACGGGTTATCAATCATGGGGACCGTGGAAGCTCTTGATGAAGGGTTAGAATGAGAGAAAGACAATTGGTCGATGGTTACCATTCGTCCCTCGTGCAAAGAGAATAAGAATTGAAAAACCATGGAAACCACCGCATGCATCACTTAAGTACAACTCTGTCCTAACATAATATTGTAGTCAAGAGGCACATCAACTAATTCAACCTCGATGCCCACAGGTTTACCTCCTAAGTGCACATGGAAATAAGTAATTAATCTGTGTGGTCTAAATGATCGACTGTTAATATTTGTAAGTAACGTAATCAACAAAGACAACTCAAGTTGGCCAATGGCCTTCCAACATGCCAACGAAATCATGCAATTTGAGGCACCCTCATCAACCACCATACAAAAAATATTGTGTGTCAATGATTTTGTGGTGTATGCCACTACTATTTTAAAGGAGACATGGTGAGGAAGATGAGGTTTAAGGTTAATTGGATAAAAAATGATCATTCCTGAGCTACTCTTCTCTGTCGATCCCAAGGCAAACAAAAAATCTTTTCTTTGTGAGGGGAAACTCTGGAGAACCTCCAGAGAAGACATCGCACAAGGGTTCTATGCCAGATCCTCCATGATGGAGTAGTTCTAAGAGGACCTTGCAATTGGGTTATGAGAAGCCTTCTTAAACGCACCTTAAGGTATGAGAGTCATTGTCTCACCCACCGTCTTCTCAATTTTAAGAGGATCCAATGGGTTAGTGGCCTCCTTTCCCTTCTCGATAGATTTTGGTGTAATGTAGTCACGAGTCCTGATGAATAAATGAGCATCGACATTCATCATGTAAATTTTCATGACCGAGTTGTTAAGAGTAGGCATTGGGGGTCCCTAACTGCCCCCAATCACGGTCGTGGATGAGGAATCTGTTAGAAAAACAAGACCGCGGAGCAATAAAATAAAACAAATGTGGAAACAAAACACAGAAGATGCACAATACAATAGAGACACAGATTTACGTGGTTCATCCAGTGTGGGCTACGTCCACTAGAGAAATTTCCAGGTCCTTCCTTTATTATTATCCAGCATATGAAGGAATACAACCTACAACAAACACGTTGTAACTTCCTCTTCTTTCTCTCATAGTCTCCTATCTCAGAATACAATATTCACCATCAACCATAGCTGCAATACATTTCCCTCATAAAAGAGGGTTGCTTTCTAGGGAAAAAAACCCTAACATAATCTCTATCATTAGATCTGTGACCTTATAATGAACGGTTTAGATTTACAATAAAATTACAATATACATTTACAAGGCAATTTTTCCTTTGGGGGCTTCGCCCCTGAATCCGCATCAAGGGACGTTGCCCCTAAACCCCGGTTGGGGGCCCACTTGCCCGCAGACCCCCCAGCCAGGGGATATCCCCCCCGGACCTCGCAGAGGAGGTACCCCCCCTCTACACTCCCCCGCGTGGAAGAGTGTACATACTTCTGGGGTGTAAATACTTCATGGGGTATAAACATGGCTGAAAGTAAAAGACCTCTGAATCAGGAAGATAATCAGGCTCCACAACCAATAATCTCCCACTTAGAGACTGATCTCAACAACTCCACCGCTGCTGTATATGATGGAATCTGAACCTTATTGGACCTGGCAAATTCCTCATCTTCATCTTCATTCTTGAAGACCAACTGAAACTGAGTAGGAACTCAGTTTCTCCCTGGTTACTCCCTTGGTTAACATGTCTGCAGTATTCTAGCTAGTGTGTATCTTTTCCAACTTCAAATGTCCATCTTCCAAGGTGGATTGTATGAAGTGGTACCTCAAATGTATATGCTTAGTCTTTGAATGGAAGGCTGAGTTCTTTGCAAGATGAATGGCACTCTCACTGTCACAGTACAATCTGCTATTCTCTTGCTTCTTTCCCAATTCCTCCATAAACCTCTGTAACCAAATCATCTCTTTACTAGCCTCTGTAGCAGCAACATACTCTGCCTCTATTGTTGAAAGTGCAACAACCTTTTGCAGTTTTGAAATACAACTTACTGTTGTTCCACCTATAGTAAACACATACCCTGTGGTACTCCTCCTGCTATATTTATCACCTTCCATATATGAATCAACATATTCTTGTAGAATAGTTTTTGAACCTCCAAAACATAATGCATGATTAGCAGTACCTCTCAAGTATCTGAGAATCCACTTTACTGCCTCCCAATGTTCTTTACCTGGATTGTTCATACATTTTCTCACAACTCCCACTGCATGTGCAATATATGGTCTTGTGCAAACCATTGCATACATCAAGCTGCCAATTGCTGATGAATATGGGACCCTGGACATGTATTCTATCTCCTCCCGTGTCTTGGGACACATTTCCTTAGTTAATTTGAAATGGATGGCCAAAGGTGTACGA
>JASDQU010100778.1:229668-256062 GCA_032191745.1 Picea mariana
ATGATTTTTTTATTTTCATAATCCCATAAGCGATAACCAAAATCATTAACACCATATCCAATAAAGGTACACTTCTTGGATTTTGCCTCAAGCTTTGTTCTATTTTCTTTATCAATATGGACAAATGATTCACAACCGAAAGTTTTCAAAAAAGAATAGTTTACCTTTTTTCATGTCCATTCCTCCTCTGGAATTCTACCATCCAAAGAGCTTGAAGGTCCTTTGTTTATTAAGTAAACAACAGTATCTACAACATCTGCCCAAAATTGTAAGGGAAAACCGGCATGCAATCTCATACTCCGTGCACGCTCCATGATTGTCTTGTTCATCCTTTCTGACACACCATTTTCTTGTGGTGTTCTTGGAAGTGTCTTCTCTCTACGAATCCCATGGTATGAACAGTAATCATCGAACTCCTTGCTGCAATATTCACCTCCATTATCTAATCTGAGACACTTCAAACTTTTTCCTGTCTCTTTCTCAACTAAAGCTTTCCATTTCTTAAAAGTATCAAAAACATCAGATTTTTATCGAATGCAATAAACCCAAGTTTTTCTAGTTGCATCATTAATAAAAGTAACATAATAACGAGAGCCACCAAGAGATGATACCTGATCTGGTCCCCATATATCAGTATGCACAAGCTCTAACCTTTCATTCTTCTTTTCTTTTCCGACTTTGAGAAATCTGACTCTCTTTTGTTTTCCATAAACAAAATGCTCACGGAAGTCCAAATCAATTTGTTTAAGATCTGGAAACAAATTTCTTTTGTGAAGTATCTTCATCCCCTTCTCACTCATGTGTCCAAGCCTATGATGCCACAATGCTGTATTCACTCCTATAGAAGCTAAAGAGATAGAAGAGTCAGTATTATCAGTACATAAATACAATGTACCTACCTTCTCTCTTTTTGCTATCACCAATGATCCTTTGATGACCTTCCACATATTATATGTAAATATGGATATACAACCTTGACTTGCCAACTACCCTATTGAAATTATATTTTTCCTTAAATATGGAACATGTCTTACCTCTTTCAACAACCATTGGTTTCCATTGCGTTGCTTTATTTTTACCTTTCCCATTCCAACAATTTTGCATGGTGCATCGTCACCCAATGAACTTGTCCAAAATCACCTTGAACATAATCTAGAAAATGTTTCCTATGGGGTGTGGCATGAAATGAAGCCCTTGAATCTACTATCCAAGACTCTGAAATATTATCTATAGAAAGAATCAAAGCATCTTGTAACACATCACCTGTTATATTTTCTTCCTGATTTCTCTCTTGCTGTCCATCTCTTTGTTTCTTTGGAGCTCTGTAGTCTTTCTTCAGATGTCCTTTCTTCCCACAATTATAGAACTCTATCTTTCCAAGTCTGGATTTGGATCTGCCCTTCCTAGAATTCCCATGGTTTCTGAAACCCTTTCCTCTATCCTTTTGTCTTCCCCTGTTCTCCATGTTCAACACATTTCCTGATGTCTTGCCTGTGCTTTTTCGTCGCATTTCCTCAATAAGGATAACACCAACAACATCATCAAATTTTAAAGTATTTGAACCAGAAACAGAGTTACTTACAGCCATGACCAAGCCATTCCATCTTTCTGGCAATGAGCACAATATTAGAAGAGCCCTGACCTCATCATCAAAGTCCACTTTTACAGAACTTAGTTGATTAGTAACCGTATTAAAATCATTTAAATGATCCGCAACAGACCCACCTTTCGACATCTTCATATTAAATAATCTCTTCATTAGAAATACCTTATTGGACGCAGAGGGTTTTTCATACAATTTGTCCAATGCGTCCATCAAACCCTTCATTGTCTTTTCTTTGGAAATATTGAAAGCAACCGATGCTGCCAGGCTTAGCCGTATCGTTCCTAGGGCCTTTCTGTCAAGAATCTCCCATTCTTCGTCCTTCATAGCCGTCGACTTCTTTTCTATTCCTCCCAATGGTAAGAATAGATCCTTATGATATAAATAGTCTTCCATCTTCATCTTCCATAACTGGTAGTTTTGGTCGTTAAATTTCTTGACCCTAAACTTTCCATCTTCCGACATTGCTCCCACTTGAACCAGGAACCCTCTTTTCCTGTGAATTACCTTTCACTCTGATACCAGTTGTTAGAAAAACAGGACCGTGGAGCAATAAAATAAAAAAAATGTGGAAACAAAACACAGAAGATGCACAATACAATAGAGACACAGATTTACGTGGTTCACCCAGTGTGGGCTATGTCCACCAGAGAAATTTGCAGGTCCTTCCTTTATTATTATCCAGCATATGAAGGGATACAACCTACGACAAACCCGTTGTAACTTCCTCTTCTTTCTCTCACAGTCTCCTATCTCAGAATACAATATTCGCCATCAACCATAGCCACAACACATTTCCCTCATAAAAGAGGGTTGCCTTTTGGGGAAAAAAACCCTAACATAATCTCTATCATTAGATCTACGACCTTATAATGAATGGTCTAGATTTACAATGAAATTACAATATACATTTACAAGGCAATTTTTCCTTTAGTGGCTTCACCCCCAAACCCCCGCTGGGGGCCCTCTTGCTCCCAGACCCCCCAACCGGGGGGATAGCCCCACCGAACCCTGCAGAGGGGGTACCCCCCCTCTGCACTCCCCCGCGTGGAAGAGTGTACATACTTCTGGGGTGTACATACTTCATGGGGTATAAACACGGCTGAAAGTAGAAGACCTCTGAATCAGGAAGATAATCAGGCTCCACAACCAACAGAATCCTGAGCCATATTTTTCCCTTGTGGAAAAGGGTTTTTCAACACAAGAGGTTGTTGTTGTGCTAGTATCTTCTTGGCTTCTACAAGCTGAGGGAATAGGTGAGTCGCATGGTCTTCTCTACAAATATTACATGAATATGTCGACTTCTTCTTCTCAGTTTTTCCCCTACCAACATTGTTAGTAGCCTTTTTACCCCCTTTATCCTTTTTGTTTCTTTGTTTCTTATTTCCCTCAGTTTGCTAGTTGGCCTTAGGATTCGTCGATTTCACACAGTGTACATCTGACATCTGGGTAGTGGGGGAAACTGAACTAGGAGTCTGGATGGCCACAATCTGCTGTATCAACAATTGTTTCAACTAATTCGACAACATATATGTGGGATTTCTTTGTGTTGAGCCCGCTATTCCATCAACATGGGGCCCATACTTTTGTTTTTCCTTATCGAGAGTAGACCATGGTGCATCAGGTAAGATCTTGTAAATCATGCCAGACTAAGAGTAGATCAATTCTAGCTGCTGGACTCTCATAATAGCCTCTTCCTCAGAAAACACCCCAGACGTTGCAACATCCTTGGACAAAAAATGAAACAAATACTTCAAGAACCACTAAAGAAATAAAGCAGGAGGTACCTTGACCTTAATCAATCTCTTTCTTTTTCTCCATTCTCATATATGATCGGAGATATGGTCAACCTTGGTTTTCTTGAATTTGGAAAGAAACTTAGTGCTAGCATCGTATGTCACTGGTAACTAGAAATGGTTCAAGAAAACCATCACCAGGTCATTAAAGTAAGAGTACCTCAATCTGTCGAGCTCAATGTACCACTTCGCAACACCCCCTATAAGAGTGCATTGAAAAAGGTGCAATTGAACGAAGTTGTCTTTCAATGAGTTTGACGAGCATCACAAGTGAAAGGTAGCCACGTGATCACCTGGATTTTCGCTAGGATTGCCCTAAAATTTTGGAATATCTGAAGGAAACTTAGTCGGCATGGGGGGACAATGCAGATCGTGACAGATAGGGTCATTCAATAATCTCGACAAGTCTGGGAAATGCAAGGTTTCCATAAAGGGTAGTTTCAGTTGCAGAGTATTTACAAGAAAAGAGGGTCCTAGATTTTGACTAACACCAGGTTTCCAAGAAAATTTGGACTACTGGCCAGGATTTTGGTAGAAACCATGGCCTTGAATAGCAAAAGGAAATTTATTTTGTTTTGGCATCATCGAATGACTCCTGAAATTGGAAGACGTAGCTTGCACATGGATTTCTCCCTGTGTTGTGTTCTAAGGAACTTGGTTATGGATTCCCCCAACCAATCCTCCCAACATAGGTACATCACCTTTCCTGAGGTTCCATTGAGTATGGAAGGGGTTTCCCTCGACCGACATCCCTTGTGAGGAAAACGATCCTTTCTGAGGATTCCAAATACCCTGTGTAGAGTATACTCTAGTCGTCGCTCCCTGTGAAGGAATAGTACCTTGCATCATGTTTTTTAAACCAAAGATGGGGTTTCCCCCAGTCGGGAAGGAAGCCTAAGAAAAAGAGTTGTTCCCAAACGCACCAAGAAAAGAGATCGGTATAAATCCCACCAGCATGGTTTAGGATGAAGGTCCCAAACTGCCTCCACTAAACAAGCTATAATTAACGTTGGGCCCGATTGGTTGTTGGAACACACCACTGAGAGAAGGGGACAAAGGAGGTATATGACCCCCACCATAAGGAATAACATTAAAAGGGGCAGTAGTGCCCACGGCTAATCCTTGCAGGGGAGAATTAGAGCTCCTTGCCCCCAGACCCATGGTCAGTAAAGTAGAGTAGTTAAGCATTGAATTTGTGTCAAATTCAAGAATCCCATATGAGAAGGGAGCACCTGTCGCATTCTCAGTGAATGAAATAGTGGTCAAATTCATTAAAGGGATCAAACCACTGCCCAAAGTCATGGGTGTTTGGATAACTATGGTTTTGATAGGTGAAGATGGTGGAGGAGGTATGATGCCCCCTCAAGTAGTAGTTGTAATGGGAGTACGGGGACTCTCGAACGAAGTAGCAACATTTGCTTCCATTACTACTCGTTGAAAAAATTGGCACTCAGAAGATGTCACCTCAGGAGGGACAATATGAATTAAAATCAGTGTCGATAGGTAGGTTATTGGAGGATTCACTAGCCTGCAACCTTCTGTATCGAGGTTAGAAACGATAGATTCCTCCAGTGCTGGAAAGTATCCTCTCAGCGAAGGATAGGGTACAGTTTCATGTGACCCAATCACTTTTAACGATCCTTCTTAATCAAATATTCGCCTCAACAGTGGCAAAGGTGGCTCCAACGTAACCGACGACAGGCCCTGAATCCTTCACGACCGATGGAGCTCTTGATCTTCCACTTTGTGAAATGATCAACCGAAACAATAAGGTTTGACTAGCGTGGAACATAAATGACACACTAAAAGTTTCCTGAATATAAATCAAGCAGTTGACTAACTAGTGGGAAGGACAATTACGCCAATCGACACTAGAGAAACTAACCGATGTAAGTGCAATTTGAACATGGAAGCACCCTCCAAGTATGCTCTGAGAAGAATGATTCGAAGTCCTCCCTAGGCACCAAGGTATACCCTCGTAGTCACCTATGTAATTCTGTTAAATACGGGCAACTAAGTTTCCATCTCGCAGTTAGTCACCAGGTAGGTACATTCGACAGTGAGGCAGATCATAATGAGAAATATAACAAGTCGGAAGCCCTTCAAGGGTGCCAAAAGAAATTGGTCTAGAAGACAACTGAGGATCTCAAATGGATTCAAGGTCCATGAAGCTCCATAGGAAAATATCATCAATATTGTTCCCGATAAAGACCCTCAATACACAATCCCCACTACGTTCGGTCGGGCTTTGGAGGGGTTATCTCCTCTACCTTTCCTCACGTGACCTCGTGTTTATCCCCTGTGTTAGAGGGGGGTCACGGACAACTCTTACAATGATGGAATTAAGAAACTCCCTATCTCAGACTCTAATGTTTGTTTTAAAATGGCCTTGAACAATTTCCTCTTCACACCTAATTCGGGTCCCTAAAACCCTAAACTAGTCAATGAACCCTAAAAACAGAAAGTCTAATATATTTTAAGTTAAGCGTTAATTTTAAGGCTTGATTTACACAAAGTGTGTGGTTGTGAAAATAATGTCCTTTTGAAGAGATGAATAAGGAAGAGAACTTTAGAGCATTTGAAAGAAAAAAAGATACTTCAAAATTAAAGAAAAGCTTATAAAACTCTTTGTAAAAGTCAACTTTTCTAATCAACGTTTCAAGATCTTGTAATTGAAATTTTACTAAAAGGTGCTTTTGTTGACTAAGAAAAACTACTTGTATTTCAGGAAGGTAAGAAAGAACTTTGAAATGACAACTATTTTCTTCTGCAAACAAACAACCTAGGCTACTTTACCAAACTACATGCAAGAAAAAAATTTATTTTTGATTTTTTCGAATTGCTTTAACAAGAAAAGCTAAAGTAATTTTTTTTTTTGTTTTTCAAAGCAAGAAACAAGAAAAAGATAAAACAAAAACCAATATTGACAGAGACCCTAAGACAACTACGTAAATGAAGGGATTCAAACAAGAAACCAAAAGGAGGATCTAAAACTTGAAATTTCACTCTAAACCTCTAGGGAAAACAAAAGAAAACTAAGACACAAGTTAACAACGAATCTTCAACCCAAGGTAAGGCCAAAAATAGAGATTCTGGAAGGCTCAAGAAAGCCTTGAGAATCCTAAACTTCTATTAGGAAAGAGACAAACCTCTCTTTGTTAAAAAACACTTTCAAGATACAGAGACGTGGGTTGTTGCAACAACAACCTGTGTATGTATGTATGTATGTACGCAGGCTATTTGTTGTGAAGGATGCGTATGTACGCGAGTTGAGCCAAAGAAGAGCATGTACACCTCTGAGACTTTTCAAAAAACAAAAATACTAGGCAGACTGACAGAGTATGGAAAGATGGCAGGCACCTTACAAGTGACTAGAAACCCTTAAAACACTCAGAGAACTTGACTGAAACTCAAAATGCAATCAAGATGTCAATTAAAAACCCAAAAACCTTCCTTTAAAACCCTAGAGAGACTCCCCAGTGGAGTCGCCAATTATTCTAGTGAGAAACCCCCCCTATAACTATACCAGGGTTATAAGTATAGACATAGCAATGACTCCCTTAAAATTCAATCTAATTCCTAAACTACCCCAAACATTCCAGAAAAGATGAACACAAATAAATAGAAAAGTGGATCATAAGCAGTACCTTTAGTCCAACGTTCGCTGTAGACCACCTCCCTCTTTAAATCTTCCTTGGATATTGGTCTCCTCCCAAATCTGACCTGCAGCAATGATTAGGAAAAAAAGGATAAAAATATTCTATTTCTATTCATCAATTAGGGTTATATATAACTCATTTTTCATAAAACAAATAAAAGACATAAAGATATCATTTGGGACAGGGAAACATATTATTTTATTCAATATTCAAAGATTGGAAATTACAACCTTTGTAGGCTGACACTTGGTGAACCTGGTCTAGGCTCCTCTTAAATTTTCTCCAAGTGCACCTTCTGAATGCATTCTCTCACAATATGTTGATCACTTCAAGGGAATGGACGAGATTGTATGGGAGAAAAGGACTAGAGAGGAAATGTTGAGGCAAGAACTGAAAAAAGACTGCAAATACTTGGGAAAGGAAGGAAAGAGATTTGGGCAGAGTTCCACTGTTCTAAGGTTTGATGTTGGAACGGGACCCCAATACATCCTTTTATATGACAAAAGGATAGTTATTTGGTTTGGGGACAGGATATGGTAGGTGAATTGGTTGGGAAACCTCCAATAGCCCATTAATTCCACCGAATTCCTTGCAACTTTTTTATTTTTGCAAATTTTGAAGGTATAAGCGGGCTATTTAGTATGAAGCTAGCGTATGTACGCAGGATGTCTAACATGCAGCGAGTGTATGTACATGGGAATTAGTGCAGCAAGACACATACAAGATCCAAAAAAATGGTTTATTTTAAATAGAATTCCTTAATAGTGGTTTGGAAAAGTGTGCAAGTAAAAAGGCCAATTCCAAGTATGCATAAGTAGGGCATTTTAGGGCTATAACATCGATGCAGTGCACTAAACTAGTTTGGATTCCAAGGAGGGAGCATCACTTCAATTTTTGAAAGCATTGTAATTAAAGATCCCATAAGATATTGAATCTTGAGCCATTGTATGTGCTCCAAGAGATTGTATTTTCTTTTAACACCTGTAGGATGTATGCCTTTTGAGTGTTGACTCATATCTAGATTGTAATATCTCATTTATTGTAAAAGGCCTTAGTGGTAGGATTCTTTAATTATGATATGAAAGCACTAAGATAATTTGGAGGGAAGGATCGAGAAGACCCCTCATGTATAAATCAATGTAATCCATGCCCAAATGAGGTTGTTGTTGGTTGTTAGTCATTGTGAGTAGTTGTTGAAAGACGAAGTTGAGAGATGTAGAGAGTTGTTGAACTCCTTGTAAATATTTGTTGAATTATTATATAGAAGAAGAGAGAATTGTCTTAAGATTTCTGAGCTTGTTTGTCTATGAGTAACTGGGTAAATGTTGTGTAATTTATCTTTGTGTTTTATGTGTGTGTGTGCATCTAAATGGATTTTTTAATGAATCCTTAATTTTTATTTAAGCTTCAATTGTTTCTCTTCTGAAATATCAGTGCAAGGAGTGCAAAATTCCCACACAAGGAGCACAGAGGTCGAACTGTTACAGGTTTAGAAGCTCGAGAGAGATTGCGTAAGTTTACACAGAACAAGAAAAAGGAATCTACCTATAATCATGGGAGTATAAAAGCTCAGAGAGGAGAATGGTGAAAAGTGTGCATAGAGTCAACACTTTGTTAAGTGTTGAAGAAACTCAGAGGAGAGATAGCACAAGAGTGCGCATAGCCTATGCAAGGAGAGAAGAAGGAGAGAACATTCTAAGTGCTATATTGTAAGGGAAGCACAAGGCATGCACCAGAGCCTAAGTTTTGCAAGTGAAGAAGCTTGAGGAAGAGGAAAATCTTTTTTTTTCAAGGTGGAAAGACGATATATGTTCGGGATAAGACAGAACTCCCTCACATCTGTTGGATCTAGGTAAGAAACGCGATCGTTAAACCCTCAAGTCCTTTGGACTTCGTTGCTTTGGCAATTTTCACGTGTTTGTTGTAAAGGTGGAAAATTCCCCGAAGTCTGAAGAAAATCTGAGTCGTTGGTTGACGGGGATGCAAGTCCATGGATTAACGAGTATCCAGAAGTTCGGCTATCTGAAGGATTGTGTGTGAAATTTTATTTGACGAGAAAAATCTCAAAGTCCCGAATCCTGGAGAAAATTTAGGTCGTTCATTATCAAGGACACGTGGACTATGGATTCCTACCCTTCGCCACTCTAGTGTTCGGTGATTCGGGAAACAGTGTGTGTTGAAGTCTCAGAACTCCCAAAGCCTTTAGTTTCGAAGTAGATCGCAATCATGGTGATCCAGGTGGATATTGGTGTCCGCCCACCTATTCCAACTGACTCATGTTGTCCATTTTTAGTTTAGCACATTCTTTTGTACATATTTTTAATTTTGGGTTCTACACTTATGGGTCTGTCTGAAGCCCTACACATCTTCCCGGTGGATATTGGTAGTCTCTCACCTAATCCAAATGGCTCATTTTGTATGTTTTCATGTCAGCACATCTTGTTGTACTTCCAGGGCTATTTTGGAGCCCTAAACAGTTATTTGTTGGCTCACCATAGTCAAATTGTAAATAGAGTTAGATTTTTATGGTGTAATGTGTATTTCTCTGAAATACCTTTCCAACGAGCTATCACTCGCCTAAAATGGAGGGTGTATGAAAAAGTTACGACCCCAGGAAGTTGAGGTACCAACTTACCCATAGGGGCCCACATGAATTTTGGTGTTTCACCATCTAGGGTTAGGTTTTTGGATGTATAGGGTTTTGGAATTCATGAGTAATATCAAAAAGGCCTCTAGATCCTCATTGTAATCATTCTTATCAGACCGATTATGGTAAAATGGGAAAATGGTGTGTGTTAGCGACATTTCTTGTCCTAGGCACAAGAGTATTCAGGTCTGCAAGTTGTACGAGGAGCGCCCAAGCGTAGCATGGAAAAATCTCGTTTCAAGCTTCCAGCCAGTAAGCGAGCAAAATTATATTGATGACGGTCCAGATCCTTTCATAAGAGCAGATCGACGGTCAGCGGGAAATCGCGGATAGTAGAGTTGCGCCGAGATTAGCGCAAATAGATCATGCCCATAATGTATGCAGGGAAGAATAATAGTCGTCCATTCGAGGGACGCGTGGCGCGAGATCCAGTCGCGTTGGCTTTTCGGTAGTCACGAGTTCAAGGGGTGAAGGTTTTATGTCATTGTACATTTCGAAACCCCGAACCCCAAAGCGCCGATGGTGCCCAAAGTTGGGCCCGCAATATCAAGGGGCAGTCTCAGCCATCCATTTGAAGTGGACACCTGGCGCACGATTAGGCTCCCCGCCTTTTCGCCCATTACGGTTTCGAAGCGCAAGTAGCAGCTCCCTCATATCCGCAATGCGCGAAGTAACGAGAGTGTCCAGGACCTGGGGCCCACAGTAGCGTCGGGAGAGTTTAGGACCATTAGATTTGGAGGATGCATGGTGCCCAATAGAGCCGTCTCGACGTTTCGCCCATCGCAACTATGATAAGCAAGGATCAACTTCTTCTTATTCGCAAATGCCGAAAGCCCCTATGGAAATAAAAGAAGGGTCACGGTCCATGGTCATTTGGGAAACAAAAGAGCTAAGCAAAATGGGCCAAAAGCGTTGAGTCCAGTCACCGAAAGGATCATCGCGATTTCCAGATGCCAGCGGATACGATTTCGCTCTCGGTTTCCACTTGGAGTAAATGAAGGAAAAAACGGATGGTTGAAACCTCCTTTCATTCATTGAATATGAGATATGGAGGGTCTGGCAAGCGGTCTGTTCAAAGGAGTTCTGTGTACTGATTATCCAAAGAAGCCATGCCGAAGTCCTCTATTAGACAGAGAATTTTGCACACGCCATTTTGGCCTTTAATGTTTCGGCTACCTCCCCTGCAAAGGCCATGCGAAGTTAAGGTAGCGTCTGTCATAGGCGCACGATCATCTTGAGTCTGCATGGGCAGACTGTCAGAAGACATGCAGACGCAATGTTTTTAATGCAGCGTCTTGTTTTTGCTGCTGTTGTTGTTTTGAAGTATATTTAGGCGTTTTCTCCATTTTTGTAAGGATCGATGGTTGAGCAAGGCTCCTGGTGGTAAAATTTAATGAAGCACTGTTTTTCTGGCTATGTCTGGACTCTTGAGACTTCTTGTCTTATGACTGTCAGTTTTTCTTTCGCGTCTTTGTTTACACTATATTAGAATGGCTCAGAATTGGAGAATCCAGTCAAGTCCCCCCCCTTTAAGTTTCCCGAAGCTCTGAAGTAGAGGATCTCGCATTCAGAGTTTTTCTTCTACAAATTACTGAAAGGCCTGTTGCCTGAGGTAGTTTGTCCACTCCTCTCACCAAGTCTTCAACCTGCTCATTTTCAAATCAACCCACTGAATGAAGTTAGATCAAGACCTCCTTTGTTCCTCGCATGCCGGACCCAATCCCTGAGTTTGAGTGATATCTTCCCGAGTCTCTACCCATTTGATCACCCATTAAAACTATCATGACATAAAAACTGATGGGCGTCGGGCTCTGCTTCTGCTGCAATCTGGGAGTGACTTCTGTCGCCAACAGTGTGAGTACCATAAAATCCCTTGGCACAACACTGAAGAATGCTGCTCCAAGCAGTCAGTCATGGCTGAGATGAAAGATTATGAGTCAGAGGTCGATTATGATTTTGAATCAAATCCCTAAGGAGGGAATAAGATCATCAATGTTGAACCTAGTGCCACTTTCACCACCACCAAATTTTGGCCAAGTAAACCAGAAGAACCAGAGGAAGGGGAACACCTCTTTCACTCATAAATTTGGGTAAAGGGGGCTTCGCTTCATTTCATTGTCAATAGCGGTAGTCAGAAGAACCCGATTTTAGTAGAGGTCATCAAGAGGTTGGATCTGCCAACAACACCGCACCCAAAACCCTACACCATCGAATGGCTTCGCCAAGGAAGAGATATCTGTGTCAGCCAACAGTTCCATCTCCCCTATGGCATCAAGACTTTCAAATATGAGGTATTGTGTGATATTTCTCCCCTTGAAGTTTGTGATGTTCTTTTAGGACAACCATATTTGTGGAGAGTCATGTTGTGTATGAGTCTATAACTCGTAGTGTTATTATTAATTTGGGTAGATAATTGTACATGATACCAGAGGTAGCACCGCCTACCGCTATTTCTTTAATCTGTGCTAAGCAATGCAGTAAGGTCATTTCACAGACCGAGAAGTTTGTCTTCTTTGTGATCCATGCTCACAGTAAGCATAAGGTCATCGCCACATCTGTGGCCTCTACATAGAGCCTCTCTTTGCAGTAGAAGCAAGTGGAAGGGATCATGGAATAATATAGAGACATATTCTCCTCACCCACCAGGGTACCGACGCACTGCCAAGTCAAGAATCCAATTGATCTGACTCTCGGTGCACCTCTACCTAATGGACCAGTCTATTGCCACTCGCTTATGGAAAATTGTGTAGTCAGGCATCAAATGAAGGATATTATTCAAAAGGGGAAAATTAGACCCAACTCCTCCCCTTGTGGAAGCCTAATTGTACTGATGCCAAAGAAGGACAAGACTTGGCAACTCTGCATTGATTACCGAGCCTTAAACAAAATCATAGTCAAGAACTAATACCCAATTCCCAGGATTGATGATCTTCTTGACCAACTCAAGGGGGGAAAGTTCTTCAACAAGATTGACCTAAAGTATGGCTACCACCAGGGTCCCATTGAACCAATTGATGTATGGAAGACAACCTTTAAATCTAAAGAAGGTCTCTTCGAATGGATGGTCATTCCCTTTGGCTTAACAAATGCACCAACCACTTTAATGAGGTTGATGGATGATGTATTGAAACACTTCACCAAATATTTTTTGGTGGTATATTTGGATGACATCTTCGTCTTCAGCAAAATGTGGGAGGAGCACATGCGGAATATTTAGAAGGTTTTGAGCACTCTGCGGCAGCACAAGCTATATGCCAACTTGCAAAAATTCTCTTTTGGCATGAACAAGGTCCAATACTTGGGCTACATTGTTGATGATCATGGGGTGCATGTTGATCCAACTAATATCCAAGTCATCTGTGACTAGCCAACCCCTACGACACTAACCGAGCTTTGGAGCTTCTTGGGATTGGACAACTTCTACCGACAGTTTGTGTTGGGATTCTCCCATATTGCATGGGCCCTCAACCAGGTGACCAAGGGCGGTGGCAGGGAAAATTTTGTGTGGGGGAAGAAACAACAACGAGAATTCAATGATCTGAAGCATCACTTGTGATAAGCTCCAATACTGTCCTTTCCCGTTCTGTAGCAACCATTTGAGATTGAGACTAATGCATCTGAATATGTTGTAGGCGCAATTCTCACTCAACATAGTCATCCAGTGGCATACCATAGTGAGACACTCTCAGATATTGTTCATAAATACCCCACCTATGACAAAGAGATGTATCCCATCGTGCAATCCTATCATCAATGGGAACATTACATTCTAGGGAAGGAGACGATCGTCCACACTGGTCAAAAGCCTCTGCAATTCATGCAGACATAGGGGAAATTGCAGAATGATTTCCATCAAAAGTGGTCCACCTACCTATAGCAGTTCCATCTCAACATCAAGTATAATACAGGGATCTCAAATTGTGTCGTTGACTACCTCAGTTGACCTCTCCTGGCTTCCCTCACCATTGTGCTCCATTCATGTGGACATGAGTCATTTGAGTGGCCCCAACTTTATGATCAAGATCCAGACTTCTCCACCACCTATCAACTCTTAGGTACATGCGCGACTGTCACCAATTTTCACATTCAAGACATACTATTATGGCATCTGAGCCATCTCTGTGTTCCTACAAGCGAGCGTGCAAAGCTGATTTGGGAAGCCCACTATAGTCATATGGCAGGACATTTTGGTGTGGAGAAAACTATGGCAGTTCTTCAAAAACATTTGTATTGGCCAAAACTCTGACAGGACATCAACAAGTATATCAAATATTGCACTTATTGTGTCATTCCCAAGCCAGGCATCAATAAGAAAGGCTTATACACCCCTCTTCCTACTCCCAAGAAGCCTTGGGAATCCATCTCAATGGATTACATGTATGGCCTTCCGTCCACCAAGCAAGGCAATGACTGCGTATTTTTGGTCATTGATTAGTTTTTGAAGATGGCCATCCTCACAGACTGGAAGAATAATATCAAAGGGAAGATACTACGAATCTCTTCTTCGAACGAGTGTGGGTCCAATTTTTTATACCACAGACCATCATCTTCGACCGGGATGACAGGTTCCTCATCACATTTTGGTCAATTCTCTGGTCATTGTTGGACACAAATCTCACTAAATCCACTTCTTTCCACCCCCAAACAGAGAAAAAAATAGAGTTTGTTAATTAAATGATTGTGCACATCACATGCATGTAAAAATCTAAGCATCCACGTACATGGGATGAGATTCTCCCCTATGTTCAACACAGTTACAACAAGGATCTCCATAGCTCCACTATCCATAGCCCATTTCAGGTGGGGTTGGGATTCCAACCCTTAGGTCCCATTGATGTTTCACTACCTCTTTCCACCACATAGACAGGCTCTTCCCATGTTCATTCTGAGACTGAAAAAGCCACTAGATTCATTGAGTGGATTCAGCACATCTGCCAACAGGTCTGGAAGATTTTACAGAAATCCAATGCTAAGTACAAGCAATGCCATGATCAACACAAGGTACCGCACTAGTTTCAGGTTGGAGACAAAGTTTGGTTACATTTGCAAAAGGATCATCTCACAGGGCCCCATCAGAAGCTCCTCCCACTTCCCTATGGGACTTACACTATCACCAAGGCTATGGGTAGTAATGTTTTTGAGCTCAATACTCCACCCTTCCTTGGCTCTCACCTAGTGTTCAATGTGGACCTCCTTCGGCCATATTTTCCACCATTATTGGACACCTCAGAGATTGAAGAACAACTAACACCAACATAGCTCAACCCTGACTACATGGAACAAGCATTCGTTGATCATATAGTGGACACACAGGTCAAGGGAACTCGCCAGCAGAGGATCCATGTTTATCGGGTTGTCAAGGCAGGGCAACTCCTCCACCAAGGCAAGTGGCTCACCCGTGGCCAAATCCAACAAAATATTTCTCACCTAATGGGGGAACTCAACACAATGGATACCATTGATTCCTAAGGGGGTAGGATTGATCTAGGTGGATATTGGTGGCCACCCACCTATTCCAGCTGGCTCCTGTTGTCCATTTTTAGTTCAACACGTTCTTTTGTACTTCTTTGTAAGTATGGGTTCTACACTTTTGGGGTTGTTTGAATCCCTACACATATTCCAGTTGGATACTGGTGTCCTCTCACCTAATCCAACTGGCTTATTTTGTATGTTTTCATGTCAGCACATCTTGTTGTACTTCTAGGGCCGTTTTGGAGCCCTAAACAGTGTTTTTTTGGCTCGCCACAATAAAACTGTAAATAGAGTCAAAGTTTGATGGCATAATGTGTATTTCTATGAAAGACCTTTCCAACAGGCTATCACGTGCCTAAAACAGAGGTCGTATGAAAAATTTACGACCTTGGGAAGTTGAGGTACCAACTTACCCATAGGGGCCCACATGACTTTTGGTGTTTCACCTTATAGAATTAGGTTTTTGGATGTCTAGGGTTTTTGAATTCATGAGTAATATCAAAAGGGCCTCTGGAGCCTCATTGTAATCATTATGCTCAGATGAATGCGTGTAGAAGCCACATATTTTCTCAGATATAGCTACCACCATTCGAGAAAGTGTTTCAGTTCTGCAATTTTACAGTTTCAACCTATTTCATCTATTTAATAGAAGATATTGTTCACTGGATATTTGTGTTGTATTCATATCTCTGTGTTTATTGTATTCAGTCTGTTAATCAGTTTCATTCCATTCCTAAATATGGATCACATTGGCTATTGGAGAAGCATGGATCCTCAATCCTTGAATCTTCGGGAATTCACCAATTCAACGTTCAGAAGATTTCGAGGTTGTTATGGTTAAAACTCCCAAAGCCCGAAGTGTTGAAGTGATAGACTGTGAATTCAACAGTTTAACATTCAAAGGTTTTGTAAGGTGTTGATGGCATGACTTCCGAAGCCTGAAGCTCTAGAGTGCCAAATTTGTCGCTTTTGAAATTTTAATCCCTAGGTTTTGGCCTAAGGTCACGTGAAGACTCTGATGGAGTAAGGAGACCCTCATGAACACGATTTTTCGCGTAGGTAAGGAAGAAAAGGCTTGTGGTAAAGGATTTTGAGGGTTCTGTGGGGACTCGAGAGCCACTCTGTCTCTTGTGTAAATTGATCCTAGACCAGGAGGTCACGTGAGCCCCCGAAGAAGGGGAGGCGGTTTGCATCACATGGCATGACACTATAGCAGATGAGAGAGTGATACATGGTCTTTGAAGGCCCAATGACTTGCATCTAGAGACTCAACATCTCATTTTTTAGCCTAGAATCACCCTTTTAGGGCATGACCTCACCCTTCTAAGGTATTTACTTTATGTAATTTTAATTTTTTTAAATTGTAAAGGCAAATAAAGGGGGACAACCTTCTTTTAATTTGTTGTTGACTTTCTTATGTGGAAAAATTAGTTTTAGATGACCTCATATAAATAGAGGTCACCTAACTTTCATTTTATAGATAAATCACTTGAGAATTACATAATTATTCGCTAAAATAATATCCCTACTTGCGCAATTCTCTCTATATTACCTCTTGTACATTTGGATTCTCTACTTGTCTATTGGTTGAAGGAAGGATATAAACTTCTCTTGCATGCTTGTTCTTGGAAATTGTGGTGGAATATCTTGATAAGTAAGGGTTTTTTCATGTTATCTCTTGGAATAGGTAAGGAATTTCTGCAATTTTATATCTTTCTACTTGATTTCAATGTTATTTTTTCAAACCCTTTGAGGAGTATAAAGGCATACACCCTCCATCAAGGATATCTCTTTTATTCTCATTGAAAAGGTTATTTTAAAGTTTTCTACAAGGAGAAAAAAGGCTTACACCCTTGTATATTTACCTTGATAAGGTTTGTTTACTCTAGGGAGTAAAAATTATTACACACCTAGAGGAATAATAAACCCTATCGCATGAACAAGAGACTCCATAACCCAATAGATAAGGCACTAATATTTTTTCATTAGAGATTGAATATTGTTGCATTGGTAAACATGGTTTCAAGGAGATTGAATTGTTCAAGTTTGGAATTTATTTATACATGCTTTAAGTTATCTTATGCCCTAAGGGCATCTTGTTTTTCCAAGTAATCTATTTGTTGTAAGAAACATTTAGCTACAACCAATAGGGCTGCAGAAAAAATACTCTCTTTCACTCTCTTACTCACTTTTCTACCACTGAAATTCACTTGTAAGCATTCATAATTGATCTATTGCTTAAAGGATATTGTTTGGGTGGATTGCTTGTTGATTTTAGTGGCTAGAACATGATGTTGTAGAAAAAAAGTTCTACATCCAAAAGGTTGTTATAAAATTTTGTTGATAAAATGTAGTAACAACCCTCTTTTTCTATCAAAATCTTGGTCTAAATATTGGAGAATTGTCTACCAATTGCTAGTTTTAATTTCCAATATCATAGAATTGATTTTGATGGTTCAATTTGTAGTTTTCCTAACTTATTTACTGCTAATATATATTTCCAAACTGTTACAATTTTGGAGCATCAAGGTATCTTGTTGATTCCCCATTGGTTTTGAGGCTTTAATCATCATATATTATCTTGTTTCAGCCAGGTCTAACATTGTTTTGCAGGTACACAACCTTGGAAAACATTTACCAACTCATAAGACCTTTTCTCTATCCTTTTTCCCATCCTTGACCTTGACCTATAGGGGCACTCTCCAAGTTCTTTTCTTATCTCATCACAATCCCCCTAGGGTCACCTGGGAAGCCTCCCTTGTGTTGGACTTTTCCTTCACTAAAATGAGGGGGGAATCTATTGAGGTGATAGTGATAGATGTTCCCAGTTGTGTCTCACATTTGTGGCTTGGGTTGTGCTTTTCCTAAACTACAAACTATGCGATAAAATTTTTGGAAACTTATCCCAAATCCTTTACCCATAGCTTACCTAGAAACTCCATTTGATAGATGCTCCATTTTACGTTTTGATAAGATTTTTAAGGTCATCTGGTGACTCCACAACATAAGAAACCACCTTTCCCTAAACCTCTTCCCTAAGGAATATTTAAGACTTCCAAAGTTTACTGAAGAAGGCCTCCTCATAATTCCCCCATTTTCAAAACCTTGTTTCAAGGTAACCTTCCCCTCGCTCCAATGTCTCATCCTTTGGCCGGTAGCCTTTACAAGACATTAAATATTTCCATATCCATGGGCATCCTAATACCATGCCAAAATAATCTCACAAATGGTTTCCAAAGTTCACCAAGAACAATGTTGTCACACCTAAAGAACACCTTGAAGTTATCGTTGTGGCCATGGAAGAAAATAGTATAGAACATGAAGATGTTGTGATGAAGCTACTAGATATGTCTCTTGATGATGATGGTAACAAGTGGTATAAAGGATTTCCTAACAATCACTTGGCATGCTATGAATATTTAGCTAAGTTCTTCAAAGGAACATGGACAATAAAGAAGGACAAATGAATGATATTGATGCAATTCAATCAAATTAAAAGGAAATAAAATGAAACATTGAAGGAGTTTGATATTAGATTTGAAAACCTACACAATCAAATATCGAAGGAATTATTCCCACCACAAGCATCAGTTCTCTTCCTGTACTTGAATTCTTTTGAAGGATGGTTTGGTTTTATTCTGAAGGAAAATATTCCTGAGAATTTTTAAAAAGACGGGGATTATAGTTCTTAGATCGAAGAACATATTATCAACTCAAATATTGATCCTTTTTGGTTCCCTCACTTCAAATAAAACTCTAAGACAAAGACTTCAACCAATAGTGTACAGGATACAATCTCACTCCTTGGATCATGTTGGGATGGTCAACATGGAGGGATCATCATGGTGTTTTCCTTGCCAAGAATCCCATATAGAACATGTGTCTGATATGAATGAAAGAAGAAGAAGATCCAAGAACTATGGATAGTTTCAACTTCATTGATATGGTTTTGACTCTTCAGGATGATGAACACATTGATATCATTGAAGATAAACTTGAATAGATTAGGAAGAGGGCATCTAGAAAAGCTCATTTGGGAGTTTTGAACCAAATGGATGAAGACCTAAAGGACAAGTTAAGAAAGAAGTAAATTATGACATAATCAAGAAGAAACAAAGTGTAGGTCCCCCCACCTAAAGAAACAAAGGAAGTAGCTCCACCTCCTCCACCTCTAGTTCATGACTTACTTTCATAGCCTACATTGGAAGATGAAGAGATTCGTCTAAATATAGATGTACCAGGCATCATGGGAAAGATGAATATGTTGGTGCCTATGGTGGAGATGTGAAATATTCCTTTCGTGAGAAGAGAAGTTTTGAAAGTATTGAGGGTATAAAATGGAGTAGGATATCCTCTGATCATCCTAAATACTATGTATCATGGGTGTTGGTTGTGGAACCTGATTATCTTCCTGATTCAAAGGTCTTTATTTTCAGCCGTGTTTATACCTCATGAAGAATTTACACCCTAGAAAAATGTACACTCATCCTCGCGGGGGAGTGCAGGGGAAGTTACTCCCCCTGCGGGGTCCGGGGAAAAGCGGGCCCCCAAAGGAAAAATTTCCTTGTAAATGTATATTGTAATTTCATTGTAAGTCTGGACCGTTCATTATAAGGTCGTAGATATGACGATAGAAGTTATGTTAGGGTATTTTTCCCTAAAAGGAAACCCTCTTTTATGAAGGAAATGTATTGCGGATATGGATCAGTGTGACTGTTTAATTATGAGTGAGGAGACTGTGAGAGAAAGAAGAGGAAACTACAGTGGATGTGTTGTAGGTTGTATCCCTTCATTTGCTGGATAATAATAAATGAAGGAACTGGCAATTTCTTTGGTGGAAGTAGCCCACATTGGGTGAACCACGTATATATGTGTCTCTATTGTATTATGTATCTTCTGTGTTTTATTTCCACATTTGTTTTATTTTATTTCTCTGTGATCCTATTTTTCTAACAACTGGTATCAGAGAGAAAGGTAACTCACAGGAAAAGAGGGTTCTTGGTTTGAGTGGGAGCAATGGAGGAAGATGGAAAGTTTAGGGTTGAGAAATTTAACAACCAAAACTATGAGTTATGGAAGATGCATATGGAAGATTATTTATATCAGAAGGATCTATTCCTACCATTGGGTGGAATAGAAAAGAAGTCGATGACCATGAAGGATGAAGAATGGGATATTCTTGACAGAAAGGATCTTGCAATGATACGACTGAGCCTAGCAGTGTCGATGGATTTCAAAATTTTGAAAGAAAAGACAACGAAGGAGCTAATGGATGCATTGGATAAATTGTATGAAAAACCCTCAGTGTCCAATAAGGTATTTCTAATGAAGAGATTATTTAATATGAAGATGTCAAAAGGTGGGTCTGTTGCAAACAATTTACATGAATTTAATACGATTACTAATCAGCTAATTTTTGTAAAAGTGAAATTTTATGATTAGGTCGGGGTTATTCTAATCTTGTGCTCATTGCTAAAAATATGGAACGACTTGGTCATGGCTATAAGTAAATCCGTCTCTAGTTCAAACACTTTAAAATTTGATGATGTTGTTGGTGTTATCCTTAGTGAGGAAATGTGACGGAAAAACACAGGTGAGACATCAGGTAATGTGTTAAAAATGGAGAATAGGGGAAGACAAAATGATAGAGGAAGGGGCTCATGGAACCACATAAATTCTAGGAAGGGCAGATCCAAATATAAATTCGGAAAGATAGAGTGTTGGAATTATGGGAAGAAAGGACATATAAAGAAATATTGGAGAGCTCCAAAGAAACAAAGAGATGGACAGCAGGAGAAAAATGAGGAAGAAAATGTATCAAGTGATGTGTTACAAGATGCTTTGATTCTTTCTGTAGATAATATTTATTACTCTTGGGTAGTAGATTCAGGGGCTTCATTTCATGCCACACCATATAGGAAACATTTTCTAGATTATGTTCAAGGTGATTTTGGACAGGTTCATTTGGGTGATGATGCACCATGAAAAATTGTTGGAATGGGAAAGGTAAAAATAAAGAAAATGAATGGAAACCAATGGTTGTTGAAAGAGGTAAGACATGTTCTAGATCTAAGGAAAAATGTAATTTCAACAGGGAAGTTGGAAAGTGAAGGCTGTATATCCATATTTATAGATAAGGTGTGGAAGGTCACCAAAGGATCATTGGTGATAGCAAAAGGAGAGAAGGTAGGCACATTGCATTTATGTACTGGTAATACTGACTCTTACATCTCTTTAGCTTCTACAGGAGTGGATACAACATTGTGGCATCATAGGCTTGGACACTTGACTGAAAAGGGGATGTAGATACTTCACAAAATAAATTTGTTTCTAGATCTTAAACAAATTGATTTGGATGTCTGTGAGCATTGTGTTTATGGAAAACAAAAGAGAGTCAGATTTCTCAGAGTCGGAAAAGAAAAGAAGAGTGAAAGGTTAGAGCTTGTGCATACATATGTATGGGGACTGGCTCAGGTATCATCTCTTGGTGGATCTCGTTATTATGTTACATTTATTGATGATGCAACTAGAAAAACTTGGGTTTATTGCATTCGACAAAAACTGATGTTTTTGATACTTTTAATAAATGGAAAGCTTTGGTTGATAATGAGACATGAAAAAGGTTAAAGTGTCTCAGATAAGAAAATGGAGGTGAATATTGCAACAAGGAGTTTGATGATTATTTTTCATACCATGGGATTCATAGAGAGAAAACAATTCCAGGAAGACCACAAGAAAATGGTGTGTTAGAAATGATGAATAGGAAAATCATGGAGCGTGCAAGGAGTATGAGATTACATGCTGGTTTACCCTTACAATTATGGAAAGATGTTGTATATACTATTGTTTACTTAATAAACAGAGGACCGTCAATCTCTTTGGATGGTGAAATTCTAGAGGAGGCATGGATAGGTAAAAAGGTAAACTATTATTTTTTGAAGACTTTTGGTTGTGAAGCATTTGTCCATATTGATAAAGAAAATAGAACAAAGCTTGAAGAAAAATCCAAGAAGTGTACCTTTATTGGATACAGTGTTAATGATTTTGGTTATCGCTTATGGGATTATGAAAATCACAAAATCATTAGGAGTAGAGATTCCATATTCAATGAGAAGGTCATGTACAAAGATTAGTTGCAGGGAAAGATACAAGAAAAAGAAAAACTAGAATACACAGTGCTTGATGAGATTACTGAAAAAGAAACTCCAAAGGTTATAGAAAATCAAAATCTACAACTATAGGAGCAACAGGTACCTCAAACTCCTGCAAGTGTTGTTAGAAGATCTACCAGACTAATTATACCCCCTGAACGATATTGTCCTTCATTGTATTATTTATTGTTGACTGATTCTAGTGAACCATAATGTTATGAAGAGGAAATATAGGTAGACATTAACAAGAAGTGGGAGAAAGGAATGAAAGAGGAAATGGATTCCTTCGTAAATAAACAGACTTGGGATTTGGTTCCATTTCCTACAGAAAAAAGAGCATTACAAAATAAATGGGTTTACAAGTTGAAGGAAGAAGATGGAGGCAAAAATCAGTACAAGGATAGACTTGTTGTAAATGGGTTTGCACGAAAGAAAGGTATAGATTTTGATGAAATATTTTCTCTTGTTGTTAAAATGACTTCAATTAGGACTATTTTAAGTCTTGTGGTAGTAGACGATTTTGAAATTGAACAGTTAGATGTAAAAACAACTTTTCTCCATGGGGATTTCGAGGAAGAGATTTATATGCAGCAGCCACAGGGGTATGAGGTCAAAGGGAAGGAGAATTTGGTATGAAGGTTGAAGAAGATCTTGCATGGTCTAAAGAAAGATCCAAGGTAATGATATTTGAAGTTTGACAAGTTTATGATAGAAAAAGGTTACAATAGATGTCATTATGATCACTGTGTTTATTTTAAAAGTCTAGAAAATGGAAGTTATATTATCTTGCTATTATATGTAGATGGCATGCTTGTTGCAGGTTCTAATATGCAAGATATACATGTTCTCAAGAAGAAATTAGCTAATTCATTTACAATGAAGGATTTGGGTGCCGCAAAGAAAATCCTTGGTATGAGAATAACAAGAGACATGAAAAATCACAAATTGAAATTCTCTGAGGGTGAGCACATAGAGAAGTTGTTGGAGAGGTTTAGAATGTAGAATGAAAAACCAGTTAGTACACCTTTGGCCAACCATTTCAAATTAACTAAGGAAATGTGTCCCAAGACACAAGAGGAGATAAAATACATGTCCAAGGTCCCTTATTAATCATCAATAGTTGGTCTCTTGATGTATGCGAATGGCTTGCACAAAACCATATATTGCACATGTAGTGGGATTTGTGAGAAGGTATATGAACAATCCAGGTAAAGAACATTGGGATGCAGTAAAGTGGATTCTTAGTTATTTGAGAGGTATTTCTACTCATGCATTATGTTTTGGAGGTTCAAACACTATTCTATAGGGATATGTTGATTCAGATATGGCAGGTGATAAAGATAGAAGGAGGAGCACCACAAGGTATGTTTTTACTATAGGTGGAACAATAGTAAGTTGGATTTCGAAACTGAAAAAGGTTGTTTCACTTTAAACAACAAAGGAAGAGTATGTTGTTGCTACAGAGGCTAGTAAAGAAATGATTTGGTTACAAAGGTTTATGGAGGAATTGGGAAAGAAGCAGGAGAATAGCACATTGTACTGTGACAGTGAGAGTGCCATTAATCTTGGAAATAACTCATCCTTCCCTTTGAAGACTAATCATATACAACTCAGGTACCGTTTCATACGATCCATCTTGGAAGATGGACATTTGAAGTTGGAAAAGATACACACTAGCCAAAATCCTGCAGACATGTTAACAAAGGGAATAACCAGGGAGAAACTGAGTTCCTGCTTAGTTTCAATTGGTATTCAAGCATGAAGGTGAAGTTGATAAATTTTCCAGGTCCAAGAAGGATCATAGTCCAACATATAAAACAACAATGGGGTTGTTGAGATTAGTATCCAATTGGGATATTGTTGGTTGTGGATCCTGATTATTTTCTTGATTCAAAGGTATTTGTTTTTAGCCGTGTTTATACCCCATGAAGAATTTACACCCCATAAGAATGCACACTCCTCCATGTGGGGGAGTGCAGGGGGGGTTACCCCCCTGCGAGGTTCAGGGCCAAGCAAGCCCCCAGTGGGGGTTCAAGGGTGAAGCCCCCAAAGGAAAAATTGTCTTGTAAATGTATATTGTAATTTCATTGTAAATCGAGACTGTTCATTATAAGGTCACAGATCTAACGGTAGAAGTTATGTTAGGGTTTTTTTCCCTAGAAGGAAACCCTCTTTTATGAGGGAAATGTATTGCGACTATGGATCATTGTGAATAATGTATTATGAGTGAGGAGACTTTGAAAGAAATAAGAGGAAGTTACAACGGATGTGATGTAGGTTGTATCCCTTCATTTTTTGGATAATAATAAAGGAAGGACCTGCAAATTTATCTAGTGGATGTAGCCCACACTAGGTGAACCATGTATATCTGTGTCTCTATTTTATTATGTATCTTCTATGTTTTATTTCTGCATTTATTTTATTTTATTGCTTCATGATCTTGTTTTTCTAACAATGGGAGCCAAGGAGAAGAGGCTCCTCCTTTTTAAATTTCCTTGGTCATAAATGGATTATGTATGAATAATAGTATGTTGGATTCTAGAGCCTTGGAAGACGTGATGTCTCTAAAGGTCATGAAACAACTCAGTTTGTAGAAAACTCGACCTTATGGAAATGTTTGTGGTATTTATTCAAGAAGAGTGAAAGTATATGGTCTCATCAAATATGTGGAGGTGTATCTTCAGGTTTTCCCCCACATCGGCCTCACCATGAATATAATTATGATTTATGTACCAGATGCTTGGGGCATGCTCTTTTTGAGAAGTTGGTCCACTACCCTAGGATGGTTTTTTAGTATGGATCTCACTCATGCACATATCCGTATGGGGGATGGGACATTCAAGATTTTGTACAACCAACACGTGGTTAATAATCATGTAGTCAACCTGAATGACCTAGATTATTGTAGCAATTGTGAGTATGATGTGGCACCTCGGTCATCCAATATGATCCTTAATATTTTTGTTTTTCAAAATAAGAATGTATTGATACATTACTCCAAAAGACAGATAAGTACAAATAAAATCTTGTTGAATGCCAAGGAAAGGATATGGGATCCATCATGATACTCAAGAGGGATAAAGACAAAGAATAAGCTATCAAGGAAATGGTCAAGGAAGGTCCACCGGTTCAACCTTACATTAAATACATACCTTATGTTGAATTTGACGAAGGTAGCCTTGCACTCATGTGGGATAAAAGGAAGGGAAAGCCAAAATATGATAAGACAAATGAATCCTTATGGTTAGGCCCTTAAACCATCAAGAAGAAGTTTGATAAGGGAACTTATTATCTGTCTGCCATGGATGGGAGGAATATTCCATTACCATCTGATGGATCTATCCTCCAAACCTATGCTGATGGGACCTAATCTCCATGGGCCTTGAGGCCCAGGTAAGTAGGTAGGTCATTTTCTTTCTTGCATTTGCATTTGCATTTGTGTGATCATTGTAGTGTAGTTACATTTACTTTCATGATTTGCTTTACATGTTACTTTATTTTCATTTATGCATAATTGTTATGATACATTTGGTTTAATCATATTACATGTTAGTTAGGAGTTTTTGAAAAATGCATTTTTTTTTTAAGAATAGTTGAAGTTTTGAAGTTTTGATCAAAGAAAATTTTAGGGGCTAAATTTCACCCATGGACTAATTTTCCATTCTTTTTCCCCAAAAAAGATTCGCCATTGTAAAAATTATTCAGCCAAATTCTATAGGACAAAATTATTTTACCTTCAAAATCACCAAAAATTTATAAAAACTATATAAAATCCTTAGAAATTTGAATATTTTAACAAAAATATCGCCAAACATTTATAGTTGACATATAAAGGACCAACAAGATTCACCAAGATTTATACATTTCAAAATAAATTTCCATCCTTAAAATTATCCCTAGTTTTGATTATATGAATAAAGGGTGAGAAGGCCACCCCTCAATGCTCTAATATATTTTCTTGAGGATGTGTAGGAATAGGTCTTACTAGAATATGTTGAGGTTCCAATGTACTCTACAGTGAGAACATGTCCCCATGTCAGAGCCAAATGTTACCGCCCCCCCCCCC